>PVIH01014498.1:0-53563 GCA_004025045.1 Sigmodon hispidus | reverse complement strand
TTTTTTTTTTTTTTTTTTTTTTTTTTAAACTTTATTTATTTATTTGCCTTGGTGTTTGCCTGGAACTGGAACTACAGACAGTTGTTAGCTGCCATGTGGGTGCTGGGAATCGAACCCGGGTCCTCTGGAAGAGCAGACGGTGCTCTTAACCGCTGAGCCATCTCTCCAGCCCCCCCCCGGCATGTTTCTAAGATGCCTTGCCATAGGCCAAGACAGTCCCTTTATTAACCAATGGTGTTCACAGTATACAGAAAGACATCCCCCCCACATCAGTGGGCTCTCTGTGGCAATGCCATGTAAACAAGAACCTCCCTAATGTGCTGCTCTGGTCTCTCTAGGTTCTGTTCTCTGCTTACCCACACACTGCAGGGACATTGCCAACTGTCTTTAGGTTCTGTGGTTGAGAATGGCCTTCCTGTTCTCATCTGTGCTCGAGCCTCCTTGGATGTGTGAGGTAAAGAGGCTAATGGAAGCCTCAGTTGGACTCTCCAGACCACTATCCATCTCTCCCAATTTCTACCCAAGGCTCTTTGGTATCTGGAAAGGGCCAAGGTAGAAAGGCAAAGCCAGAGCCAGCTGCAGACAATTTCTAAGGAGGTGGCAGGGGCTGAGGTAGTCTCATCTTGTCCAAAGGCCGCACTGAAATAAAGGAAGCAGGGGAGCCGAGCAGTGGCGCACACCTTTGATCCCAGCACTTGGGAGGCAGAGGAAGGCAGATCTCTGAGTTTGAGGCCAGCCTGATCTACAAATCCAGTTACTCAGAGAAACCCTGTCTTGAAAACCAAAAGGACAAAAAAAAAGGGAGGAAGCTGAGAGGTTAGGGGTCTAGGACACGCTGCGGAAGGTATGGTGTTTGTCACGGCATCCCCCAACCCTGCTGGGCTTCCCTTCTATCCTCCAGCCCTAGCGTTTTCCAGCAGGTGAGAACTGAGATTGTTTTTGTCTTAGAGGCCCCTCTTTCCTTCCATCCCCCTGCAGTCTTTTGTAACCCTGGCATTCCCTTAAAGGACGTGAACCCAGGTTTGCTTTATAAGACTAAAGACATCATACATTAATATTTGCTGGCTTTAGGCTCCGGGGTCTACATCACACGTGGCCAGCTCATGAACTGCCACCTGTGCGCAGGGGTGAAGCACAAGGTCCTGCTGCGGAGGCTCCTGGCCACCTTCTTTGACAGGTAGGTGTGTAGCGTTTTCTCCAGCTGTGAGCTGGTCCTCAGGGATTGGAGTATTTGCAGCCCTCACTTTTTCCTAACATTAGTGTGGACATTTGGCCTGGAGATGCCCTGGAAGGACTCCAAAAAGATAACACATCCTCTTATGGCAGGTCTCAGTCTAGAGAAAGACCACCAGTGTCTCCGTCCCCATAGAAAGTAAAATAGCCACATGTACACTGCCATGTGCATGGACCAACAGAGCCCCTTCCTCAAGGAAAAGCCCCTCACTCAGGTAGCTCAGGGCTTCCCACGGACAGTGCCTGGGCTGCTCACTCAGGTTGCCAACTCAGCTAGGAGTGCTGTCAGAGAAGACTGAGCCTTCTTCCCACATTGGACATGACTCAGAAGACATGCATACTTGTTCAGGGGAGACACGGGGTGGGGGTGGTAATTTGGGTTCTTACACCTGGTGTGGGGGTGGGGAGCCCCATTCCCTTGGTAGTTTCTGGACCGACCCTGTCTCTTTTCCACATCCCTCTTCCAGGAACACACTGGCCAATAGCTGTGGCACTGGCATCCGCTCGTCTACCAGTGACCCAAGCCGAAAGCCGCTGGACAGCCGAGTCTTGAACGCTGTGAAACGTGAGTGGGTGGTGCAGGTCTGGGAAACTGTGGGAATCCCATTGGGAATTGAGATCCCAACCTGAGGCAGACTAAGTTGGGCCCTGGGGTTATTCTGGGCCATGGGCCCCTGTCCTGAGTGCTTGCTTTGACCTGCAGCACTAGGCCCACCGGGGAGAAAAGAGCAGCAAGCCCAACTGGAGGTGTTAACATCCTTGGTAGGTTTCCAAGTGTGATGAATTCAGCTGCGAAACTATTTTAATATGTGAAATAGATCTAATTTTCCTTTTTGAACAAAACCCCTTATTTACATGTTGAGGTTATTTTGAGCCTTTGCCATCTGTTCGGGCCGGCTTCTGCCTCCCGCTCCTGCGTGGTGGGCGGATCCCAGTCCATCTCTGTGGCAAGCCACCGCCCAGCCTGTACCCTCAGATGCAGAAGAAGCTGTGTCACCCAATGCACACAGAGACTGGCCCAGAGCACAGCCGCCTGTGAAATAGCTTACTGTCTTGCTTACAAATTCCCTTAGTGATATTAATACTGTTTTATAGAAGAGGGGTCTTAGTCTGAGGAATGATTGATGGTAGGACGCAGAGGTACTGGAAGGCAGTGAAGCTGGGTTCTTAGGAACCTGTTCGGCTCTGTGGGGACCTGGGTCTGACCTTGGTCTCCAGCTTCTAATAGGAAACAGAAGAAGGTTTTGTTTAGTTGATGATGACATCCACCCGCCCTCCTTTCTGTTTGCTGTGTCTGAAACCGGGGAGGGCGTTGACAAGCCAACTCCTCACGTGGTGAGGACCCTCCACCTGTCCCAGTTCTCAAGTGGAGGTGTGAAGGCGAGGGAAGTGAGACACAGGTCCAAACCTGGTGGGCACCCAAGCTGACTAAACTTACTGTCAAGACATTGTTTCCTCTCTGGGCTGAGGAAAGCCAAAGCCACTTCTGGACTGATAGCTCCAGTCAAGGGATCTCAGTGGGAACCAAGATGGCAGACAGTTCAGCCCTGGGCACCTTGCGTCTGTGGGCACTTGGGCAGCAGTGGCCATGCAGGGAGGGGAGAGGCTAATCTTACATCTTCTCTCTCTCTCTCTCACTGCAGTGTACTGTCAGAACTTTGCCCCCAGCTTCAAAGAGAGCGAGATGAACGTGATTGCTGCAGACATGTGTACCAATGCTCGCCGTGTCCGCAAGCGCTGGCTGCCCAAGATCAAGTCCATGCTGCCAGAGGGTGTGGAGATGTATCGTACCGTCATGGGTGCCTCAGCCGCCAGCCTGCCCCTGGACCCCGAGTTCCCACCTGCTGCTTCTCAGGTGTTTGAGCAACGCATCTATGCCGAGCGACGAAGTGATGCGGCCACCATCGTGGCTCTGAGAACTGATGCTGTGAATGTCGATCTGAGCACCTCCTCGGCCAACCCTGCCTTTGAGGCTAGTGAGGAAGTGGATGGGGCAGGCTCGGTTATCCAGGAGGTGGCTGCCCCTGAGCCGCTGCCTGCTGATGGCCAAAGCCCCCCTCAGGCCTTTGAGCAGGGCAATACCAGCTCCAGCAGGCCTCAGACACCAGTGGCCACGGCAACAAGAAGGCCAGAGGGCACCTATGCAGGGACCTTGTAAGGGGCCGGCAAGGCCGACTCACAAGGGACCGATACTAAAGCTGCTTGCATGCGTTACTAATACAAACAAATGTGATCAAGCCACTTACCTACTGAACTGCTACTGCTGCCTGACAAAAATGTGATTTTTATTCTGCCTGTATTTAAAATGGATGAAGGAAACAAATGCATTCATTATACTGTAAACATTTAGGCCACTGGCCACACTCTGGGAGGAAGGTCCCAGGGCAACGTTTTGATATTCCTCAGCTCAGTCTCCCATGGTAGTGCTCCCCTCCCTCTACTTGGGGGAGGTAGAAGAGGCTGCCAGGTCCCTGGTGTCCAGCCCTGACCCAGCCTCATCTACCCTTCTTATTCCTCCTGCTCTGAAAGCGGAAGCTGGGGTAGTAGTGGCCTGTGGGGGAGGGCAGACATGACACTCCATTTCTTACCCATAAGGACCCCAGTGGGACAGTGCTGGGCTTCCAGAGGCCAGATTTCTCTTGTTTTCCTTCCTCCCAAGAAGCCACCTGTGTGTGTGTGTGTGTGTGTGTGTGTGTGTGTGTGTGTGTGTGAGAGAGAGAGAGAGAGAGAGAGAGAGGAGTGTGTGTGTATATGCATATGTGTGAGTGTGCACAGAGACCAGTGATAGCCCTGCAGCAGTGGCTATGGCTGGTCACCTGGGGGTGGGGGAAGGTTCTCCCCCCATACCCATGTCCTCACTCTGCTCCACCCAGACCCCCCAGCGGCTGGCCTGCTGACCCCCTGGGGTCTCCATGCCCCTGGCCATGGCTGCCCTCACTACCCTCTGCCTCCCTAGCCACTCTGGGATTTTGCTTGTTTGCTCTTTTTGTTTAGTTCAGATCTAGTTTGTTTGCAGTTTGGAAACTTTCAGACCCAACAGAGCAAAAAATTCAGTGGGGGACTAATGTCCCCATCCCCAGCCTACCGTAGATTTGGGTGAATACATGCCCATGGATCCCCATTTGGCCCCCCATAGGAGGCAGAGGGCCAAGGAAAGAACAGCTAACATATAGCCAGGCTCAGCACCTGTGGGCCTAGCTAGCGGGACTCTGCTGCCTCAGGTGGGCTTATCGCTCGCTGTGGGTGCCTGTGTATTTGGTGGCAAGCATAGGCCTGGGCTGGGGTAATAGGCAGGTATGGATCTCACTGGGGACCAGAAATTAGAAAATCATGAGGGTGGTGCCTGTAGGAGGGGCCTTGAGGACAGCTGGCTGGCTTTAAGGTGGTGTTTCACCATTTTAGAGTGTGGCAATTGCTCCTGAGGCCACTTACCCAAGTGTCTCTCCTTGGACTCTTGTCCACAGACTGCCTGCTCACCTGCAAAGCCTAGCAGCCTCTGAAGTGCCCAAGGACACCCACGATTCCAAACTTGAAAGGTCTAATGGTCCCTATCCCTCTAGACATCTTGAATTTGCTGCGCTGATTCCCCACCCCGTTACCCACCCATGTGCCCACAGGCTGGGCAGTCTCTCGCCGTCTAGAGGGCCATGGTAGGAGAGCCTGAGATGCAGTTTAGACTTCCTCTGTGTTGGCATCCCCCCCTTTTTTTTGGCTGGCACTTCCTTGCCTTGGAGCAGCCTCACGGGTAGCCCCAATTCTGTGCTGACTATAAGTAAATACATGTCTTCCCTTTCCTCTGAAAGACCTATGGATTGGGAAAGGGGAGAGGGCATCATGGCGGGCACTGTGGAAACTGACCTGAGCCCCCTCCTTGCTAACCCAAGGCCTGCATTCCTGGGGCAAGTACAGAGACTAGCTAATATCCAACTCTGGAACTAGCCACCCAGAGATGGATCTCTCACTCTACCCCATTCCTGCCTTAGTCCTTAGCAGGTTGTAGCCCCAGCCGGCCCTTTAGTGACTTGGACCAAACCCTCCTGGTGCTGGGAGAAGGACCATAGAACTGTGGAGGGTATGGCAGGATTGGGGGATGAGGACTGTGCCCTTCCTCTCTGGAATATTCCTTCATCTGCTTTCCCCACCCAAATTTGCACTTTAATTTGACCATCCCTGGGGACCTTTGGGAGACAGACCCACCTGTTTTGGCTGGGGGCAAAAGGGCTCTCTCTCATCCCTCCACTCCAAGATGGGCAAGGTCCCCACCCTGGGCCAGCATAGGGAGGTGCCGCTGGCCATTGGAGAAGACGATGGCCGCACAGAATGTCGGGCCCGCTGCTCAGGCTAGCACAATATCCTCAACCTCTGTCCCTTAATGTTTATAATTGACATCTGTTTTGTTCTGGGTAAGGAAGGCAAGAGCTATGGGTAAAAGCAAAACTTCAATAATAATAATTAAATGTGAATGGATTCTGAGCTCTCCCTGCGCCCCAGGTGGGCCAGGCAGAGCGTTTTGCACTAATGTGTCCCGTGGTGGACGTGGTGGGGAGCGTTTGCAGACATGCATGGCCAATGACTGTACCTGCTGCGGGGAGGCACTCCCTCTGCATTTGAATGTATTGCTAGGCAGGTGGGTGGCAGGCCTGGGCTCTGAGGGGCCTTCCAGAGTGCCTTAGCATCTTTTGATTCTTTTTTTCCGAGGAAAACCAATTTAAAAACCAACTCCCCCTCCTTTGTTTACAAGATGACTAATTCCAGACCGGGGCTGTCTTGTCCTGCCACATGACCCTGACTTGTCCAGACCCCATAGATGAGATCCTCTTGGTATTCATCGATGTCTGCGCCTCTGTTCCTAGCTTGACTACAAGCAATATGCATATACTATGTAGAGTCTATTGTAGAAACTATTGCTCCATCAACATCTTTGCCACGAGGACACTTGGGACTGGATTGTGTTGGAGCTGCTGGGGCAGGGCTGGATCCAGCCACCATTCTTCTGCCCTCCCAGAGCAAACAACCATGCCTGAAGCAGCCAGAGATGTACATTAGGTCCAGGGTAAGGGACCAGAGACAGGGCTGATACTGTGAGCTTGGAGGGGCTGCCTGTCTGCCTGCCTGGCTGTCTCAGTACTTGAATTCTGTCTTATTTTCTATACCAGTTGTTTCAGCGTCTGATTTAGTGTCTTACTTCGCCCTTGAATGTGGATGCAGCGGTGTGTGAGAGGCAATCAAGGCAAGACCCTGAGGGTCCTGCGTGGTGTGACTGCAGGTCTGGGCCTCCAGAAAAACTAGCTGTGTGGCATTTGTTTAGAAGTGAGAGGAAGGTGGAAGGAAGGGCTCTTGAGGAGGGGCAAGCTGGCAGAGTCTGTTCCCTCCAGGGGACTGTGGGGTGCCTGGTGCTATCTGGTTCAACAGCGGGAACCTCCTAAGCCCAGTGATACCCCTGTGCTGCCCTGCCCTGTCCCACCCCACTGTGCCCTGCTTGGGTTCCCCAAAGGTGGTGATTTGTAGCTGAAGTGGGAAGGGAAGATGGTCCTCCAACCAACTGAAAACTTGCGAGACCCTGTTAAACTTTGCTTGCTGTGGATCCCGAATTGGAATGGCGAGCATGTGACATCTCAGCTTTAACCACTGCTTCGAATGGTGCTGCTGCTAAGTGATGCATGATGTCAGCCAGCCCAGCCAGTGCTGCTGGAAGAAGGGCTCCATACAGAGTTTCAGGAATGGCAAAGGTGTTTGCTTTTGTTTGTTTTGTTTTCCTAGAAAAGAAAAGGATGCGCGACCTAAAGCATTCTGATTGAGTAGCCTCTGCTCGCGTCCCATCAGTCTCCTCTTTGCAAGCGTTTTGCACATGATTGTGATTTTTGTGTCAAAAGAAGCCAAAATTTGCAATACTATTTTTAGCAGACAAAAAGAGAAAGTATAAAATGTATAAATATTTTTGACTTGAACGTTCTGGGTGGCTTTGGGTGCAAGGAGAACATTCGTCCCTTCAGTGGGATATTTGGAGAAAAGAACCCAAGAGAGAGGGTTGTTTTGAAGGCACTGTCTAGGGGTTAAAGTAGCCTCATAACTCATGACTGTTAGAAAATAAGTTAATAAAATCAGTTGCTCCCCTACCTCTAAGGAGGGCTTCACAGAACCACTGAGCTAGAGCAGATGCCACACCTTGGCTTTCTTTTGTTTTGGGGAGGAGGAGGCCTTTATTTTGTCCTCCAGCATCCTCCTCTCTTTCTGTGCTGTGACCCGTAGTTACAAGACTGTTACTTTGTAGCCATGGCTGACAACATTGTATCAATAACTAAAACCACCGCAATGTGGGCAAGCTGACCAGGGTAACCCGAGAGCTGTGAGCCTGTGCTCAGAGCTGTTTCAGAAGTGGAAGTCCACGACAAACAAGGATGTCACCATTAATTGTAAAGCGCTTTGTAAAATTCACATTTACAGAATAATAAAGTCAATTCAAACCCAGCTTTCTGAGACATTGCTTGACCAATGGGATTGGGTGAAGGTACAGTGGAGGTACAGTCAAGAAAAGATCTGGCTGTGGAAGAACATGGGGCTACCTGACTTGAGTAGTCCCTGGTTGAGACATTACAGGGGTGTGCCACTACCCAGCCTTAGTCATGGTTTTATTCAATTTATTGCCAACAAAGTGTCCTTCCTCTTCTAGCCCACCTGTCCTCTTCCAATGTGTGACTCCCTCTGTCTCCTCCCCTTGGCCAGGCCTGCCCCCAAGTGGACAGAAGGGCAACTACAGGTGGGTGGAGCTTATCCAGGCTGAGCTGGGGTTCTGCCCTTTGGGTCTGGCAGCTGCTCCCTGTTCCTCATTGCCTTATCTTCAATTACTCACTGGATTCAGCCTGGTCTCTGAGGGAGTGAGCAGGCATCTGGCTTTAAAATGACATCTGAAGAGAGGCCTGGAAGCACCCTCTGGGCTCCTAACCTTGAACCCTGGCTATGTGCATCACACTTTAAAAGATGACCGTCCCCAAGCCCCAGGCCTGTATACCATGCTCCATGCTTTTACAGCCTTTGAGGGTTTCCCAGGGCCACTTCTGGTCACCTGACAGGAGTCCATCCCAGTCTCTGGATCCCTTTGCTTTGTGGAGTTTGGAGTAGATCCTCCAGCTCACCTGTTTTTTGTCTCATCAGGAGCTGATGGGACTGTGCCATGTGTATGTCCCCAAAAGAAGGTATCCTACACAGCATTATCACTCTCTTCTTAAAAGGATGGACAGTAGATCTGGGCATGGTGGTGCATGCCTTTAATCCTAGCACTCAGGAGGTAGAAGCAGGCAGATCTTTGTGAGTTCAAGACCATCCAGTTTTACAAAGAGAGTTCCAAGACAGCCTGGGCTGTCTTATCCTACCCCTCAAAATAAAAGGGAAATGAACAGTGGTCCAAAGGGTCTGAGGTAGGGTCATCCAGAACCATTTTCTGTAAGAACCACAACACCACACCCTGTCCCCATCAAAATGCCCAAGGGACAAGTTCATAGGTATAAGAGGTGGTGAGCACTGAGCCTCCCTTTCACATCCTACTGCCAGGCCCAGCTCAGACACCCATCTTCTAGGAGGGAACCATTAGAGACACATTCCCTGTTGGCTCCAAAATTCCCACCCCTGCTTCTGCCCCTGCCACCTAACCTTCATTCGCTTGGCTGGGAGGTTCTTAGCCATGCACTTTGGCTGTCAAGGAACTGGAAAAAGCTATTGACTGCATACTCAAAAGGCCCCAAGACCTCCACCTAGAATCAATGCCAAGTCCTTAAGGGCCAGATGACCTCATGGGGGTCAAGGAGTGTTGGTGTGAGACAGGTTTTGTCTTATCAGGAACTTAGAAACTAGTCAGCAGCACATGCCAAGTGCCAGAGTCATCCTGGCTTTCTGAGAAAGCTGTGAATTCGACACCAGGGATCCATCCTTCCGACTTGCCCTGCCATGACCCTATGACCTTGAAGCCTCTGACAAAATCTAGCTGTGCTCAGAAATCTTTGTGTCAGCATCTTGTATTTAAGCACAGTGACTTCCATCCCTTTGATCTGTAAGGAGGAAGATGCTGCATCAGCAGGCCCCAGGCTTTGTCCAGTTTTTATGATCTAGCAGGATGTTGCTGCTGGCTCAGGGAGGCCTGCAGAGCATGGAGGATATGATAGACTCATTGAAGTCACATACTCCTCCTGTATTGCTTACCGGAGGACCAGCCCCCTCCCTGCCAGTCTGAGAGGGGTCTGAATGTGGCTTTGGACAGAGCTGGCTCCACACAGGCAGGAATACCTTTTGGCCATCACAGCTCTGCCTATGGAAGGTCATGGCCACTTGTTAAGGGACCTTCACAAAGGAGGGCAGAGCAATGAGGATTACGGAGCAGTTTAAAGCCTGAACCCCATTCTCTTTCATCCAGTCAGGACATAGGACCTTCAGAGTTAGGGCAGAGCCCTGCAGCAGCAGGTGGGGCAGGCCTGCCTTGTTCGATCTGCACTAAGGATCTAGCTCCCAACCCCAGAAGGTCACCTGGATCCCCACAGACTTTTGTAGGCGAGATTGGGGGCAGGGGGCTTCAAGGACCTAAAGCTGGCAGGCAGCAGGAAGGCCTGGAGAAGCCGTCTCTGCCCCCACAGAAGTACAAAACTGTCACATTGCCCTTGGCACCTTCCTCTCCTGGGAGTGGGGACTAGCGCTAGGAAGGGACCCTAGAGACCACAAGGGCCCTTGCTGGGTATGAGGGACTCAGTGACTAGGTGACTAGGGAGCTGGGAGATTCAGTCAAAGCCAGCAGGGTCACTGAGCCAGATCCACCCCCCCCCTTGAACTCAGGCATCCCTGAGCCAAGAAACCGGTGCCAGCCTTCCTAGATCCTTAACTGATGGATAGACAGGAGGAAGAGAGAATTCCAGCAAAGCAGGCTGCCTCCTCGGGGACCAGGGCAGCTGTCTGGGCACGGGAGGGCAGAGCAGGGTGAGGAGCAGGGGTGCAGGATTTCTATGTGGAGTGACTCCCGTGAGTGTGGGGTTCTATCCTGGCATGCCTCTGGAACAGAAATCCTCTCAGGAGGGCCAGTGGGAGGGTAAAGATGCTGATGCCCTAAGTGCAGTCCTTGGAGCCCACACAGCAGAAATGGAGATTTGACTGCTGCAGGTGACCCTCTGACTCCCCCACACTCTATGCCATTCGAATGTAATTAAATGTAAAATGTAATTAAATATATGCTTATATTTACATTTGAGTAAATATAAGTAAATATTTACTCAAAAAATGTAATTAAAAATATGTCACCCCAAGAGTAGAAGCTACCCCAGAAGCAGCCAGCCATGGCCCTCTGGTCTTTTTTATTAGCACATATGAATTATATATACTAATGAGTTTCATGACATTTTCCCTACATATACCTAACGTGTCCCGAGTCACCCCGTCACCCTCTCTCCACTCCCACACATGCCCTTTCTCTTTCCATCTTCTCCCCTTCCCTCTGTCCTCTCTGCCTGTGTGTGTGAGACCCACTGAGTTTCTTTTTGTTGTTGTGGTTGTTTCGTTTTAAAAAAGATTTATTTATTACATATGCAGTATACAGAAGAGGGCACCAGATGTCATCATAGATGGTTGTGAGGCACCATGCAGTTGCTGGGAATTGAACTCAGAACCTCTGGAAAAAGTCAGTGTTCTTAACCTCTGAGCCATCTCTCCAGCTCTGTTGTTTTGTTTTTTTCAGACAAGGTTTCTCTATGTAACTTTGGAGCTTGTTCTGGGTCTTGTTCTGTAGACGAGGCTGGCCTCAAACTCACAAAAATCCACCTGCTTCTACCTCCTGAGTGCTGGGATTGAAGGCATGTGCCACCACCACAATGAGTTTCATTAGGGCTGCTTAGAAAGACGTGAGTGAGGGAGGAGGCTGGAGAGATGGCTCAGCAGTTGAGAGCTCTGCTTTGCTGGAGGACCTGTGTTTGGTTTCCAGCACCCAACTACAGTTCACATTCATTCAGTTCCCAGAGGCTCCAACGCCCTCTTCTGGCCCCTGCATGCACTGCACACATGTGGTACACAGACATACATGCAGACAAAACATCCATACACGCAAAATAAAAATAAAATTTAAAATAATAAAACAAAACAATGGAGACGTGGGCGAAGGCTATTTACAGAAGCATAGGTAACTTACGAGTGGCTACACCACTAAAGATAATGTCTCTTTATCTCCAGCACCCACTAACTACCTATAGATTCTAAGGGAAAGGTGGGGTCTTGTGAATCCTCCTCCTTTCTATTTGGCTGGAACCTCCAGCTCACTTCTGCTTGATCCAGAAAGCCCCATTTCTCTCTCTCCAAATCCATCCTCTCAGAAAATCTCCAACAAAGAAAAAGGCACCAAAAAGCCCAGCTCTGAATTCTTGGTGGCTGCGGCAGATCCACTCCTGAAATTGCCTGTGGTCTAAGTCCCCACATAAAGCATACCATACTTAGGCACAAACCCAGCTCACTGCTTTTATTTGGGTACATGACTTCTGTCTCAATCCCTGGGGCTGGAGAACTGGCCTGGGAGTTGCTTTGCTCAAAATAAACCTGTTTTTATTATTATTATTATTATTATTATTATTATTACTTTTTTTTTAACTTTCTTTCTTTCTTTCTTTCTTTCTTTCTTTCTTTCTTTCTTTATTCGCCTTGGTGTTTGCCTGGAACTGGAGTTACAGACAGTTGTTAGCTGCCATGTGGGTGCTGGGAATCGAACCCCGGTCCTCTGGAAGAGCAGACGGTGCTCTTAACCGCTGAGCCATCTCTCCAGTCCCTATTTTTACTTTTTTCAATTCAGTTTGATCTGGCTTATTGCATCGGCAGAGAAACCTACTATCAAAGCAAAACAAAACAAAATAAACCTGTTACTCTCTATGACAGAATGTTAACAGGCCTTATACTCATGCACGTGCACATGCGCGCGCACACACACACACACATGCACACACACCACACAAAAGGGCATGTGTGGGAGAACACTTCAGGGATTTAGGGCTTTCCTCAATCCAGGTCTTATGCAGGGAATCTTAGGTGCTATGAATTAGCAGAGAGTATGACAGCCACGTCATAGCCAGAAGACAGCATTTCATGATACTCCCTTTCTCACTCAGCTTTTAGGTTCTGCTGTTGTGATGGTCCTCAAGCCTTGCAGGGTAGGAAGATGGGGGATGATATAGGTGTCCTATTTAGGGTATACAACTTTTTTTTTTTTTAACCTCAACACTTTGACCATCTGGTCTCTTCTTGATGGGGCAAGATCTGTCCCTCTTGACAGAAGCCCTGGGTAACCCCTGGCATATACATAGGCCATTCCTGGTTGTGGCTGTGCTCTCTGAGGAGGAGGAGGAGGC
The DNA here is from genome assembly GCA_004025045.1 of Sigmodon hispidus. Classification (NCBI taxonomy): domain Eukaryota; kingdom Metazoa; phylum Chordata; class Mammalia; order Rodentia; family Cricetidae; genus Sigmodon; species Sigmodon hispidus. The sequence continues at coordinate 40,970 of PVIH01014498.1, read as the reverse complement.
AACCATAGCCTCACCCTTGCCTTGTTGCCCTCTTGCCCTGGGGTGCAAGTAAGGGGTAGACCTGTCCCAGGAAGCAGCTGTGATCCCCAACTGGGAAGGGCAGTCAGAGGGGTTTCCACTGAGAACTTGACTTTGGTCACCTGGATGGCTGACAATCCACAGCTCATTGTATGTGGGGGGGTGAGGGGGTCCTGGTCCCTGATTGTCAGTCAGCTCTTAACAGGCCAGGGCTTCCCCTGTGACGTTCACAAAGGAACTCCAGGACCTGGGGGTCTGATGTGGAGACTAGGAGGTATTGGGGCATCCAGAATTTCCATAGAGGCCTTTCTATGTAGTTGGCTTGGGGACTGGGGTTCCCACTCTGGGGTTGGTGTATTTCTCTAGCACCTGCCTGGACAGGCCACACACATACCCCAATGCAAGGGAATTTCTCTAATTTTTCACCAAGGAAGAGAAGAATAAAGTATGTGCCCCATTCCTTGGGGATGGAGGGGACACAGAGGTAGATGGTGATGAGAGCTGGTACATCACTAACTGAACCTTGGACACCTATCAGGGGAGTAAAGTGTTCAGAAGACCCTTGGAATGGCAGATCTGAGTCAGGTAACCTGGCTCATTATAACCTCCCAATGCCTCCACGAGGGGGGAGGCTGAGTGCCGGGCTCAGTCAGACAGACCGAGGCAGAAGGAACTTTGGTGGATTGGATTCTCAGGGAGCAGCAAGAGTGCTTATGAAGAGCTGTTGGGTGAACTCTCAGGGTATCATCCCAACAGCAAAGAAGAGCCCGATGTCCCATGGGCTAACCCTTGGGTCAGTCCATACAACAGAACACCTGCCACCACAAGAATGGACCTTGAAATGCTGGGAAGTGAGTCAGTAATAGGACACATCCTATGGGACTTTACTGAAATAATGTCCCTAAAGTCCTCTGACCCATAGACACAAATGGCAGGAAGTGGGTGTCAGGGTCAGAGTGGACTGAGAAATCAGTATCAGTGGGGCTTTGGGTCTGTTTGGGAAGATGAGTGTTCTCTAGATGGATGGTGGCAATGTCTGCACAGATGTGTGGCTGCATGATACACCAAACTTAAAAGTGGTTAAAACGGGGCTGTGGAGATGACTCAGTTAGTAGAGCCCTTGCTGGGGAAGCCTGAGGAGTGGACTTTGAATCTCCACAGCCATGTCAAGCTGGATATGGTAGCATCCATCTTCCTCCCACTGCTTCCAACGGCAAGATGGGAGGTTAAAGATAGAATTCTCAGAAGCTTATAGGCCAGCTAGCCCAGTGTACTGAGCAACAAACAAGAGAGCCTAGCTCAAACAAGGTGGAAGGCAAAGACTGATACCACCCTCTGAACACACACACACACACACACACACACACACATGCACACACATGCATGCACATACACACATGCACACATACACACCATGGCACATGGGTGCCCACATTCATATATATATATATATATATATATATACACACACACTTAAAATATGGTTAAAATGGTAAATTTTATGCCATTATATTTTACTAAAACCTGCACTGTGGGCTGGGAAGTGGTGGTGCACACCTTTAATCCTAGCACTCAGCCGGCAGAGGCAGGAGGATCTCTGTGAGTGCAAGACCATCCTGGTCTACCTGGTTCCAGGACAGCCATGGCTACACAGAGACCCTGTGTCAAGAAAAGAAAAGAAAGAAATGCATTGCTTAGTGATGGAATAGATTCTGAGAAATGTATCATTGGGAACAAATGTGTCATGGTGGGAATGTACCCCAAGAGCGCACTGTCAGAGCCACACATGTGGCCAATCATTAAGATGGTCTCAATTCCTGGCTGCACACGTGTACTTCAAGAGTGGAAGAGCTAGAAAGAAATTACCTCGTTGCTGCCAGGAGGACTATGTGGGTCAGTGCATACTGAGCACATAATTGTTGGTCACCCCAGCACCTCAGGTGGTGGGGTCATGCCAGTTTCTAGCCATTCAGATTATTCCCGAGGTGAACAATGTTCCTAGGCTGCAGAGGGAGACACTTTCCTGTCAACTGAGGTCACTTAATGTTTTCACAAACAAGAGAAAGTTACTTATTCCAGTGGCCTGGGACAGCCCCAAAGACACTATAGAACCACAAAGGAACTAACCCCACACTAGAGTGCTCAGTGTCTGTCCAGATGGCCAAGACATTCTGCTTCAAATGCTAGTCAGGAAGATAGACAGGGCTAGACCCTAAGGTCAGGCTAGTTACAACCACAATGCCCTTAGCCTGGATTTCTGGGGTCAGGACCCTGAAGCTGTGACTGACAAGCTGGGGGGACCTGGCATCTGGCTGGGGTCTCATCTAACCTGTGAGCTGTAATCCTGAGATATCCTGTCACCAGGTGCACTGGCACATGAAAGCAGGAGACCCAGTGTCCTGGCCAGTTTTATGTCAACTAGACATAAGCTAGCATTGTCTGGAAGGAGAAAACCCCACTGGAAAAGATGTCTCCTAAGATCCAGCTATAAGGTGGGTTTTTTTCGTGACTGCTGAGGGAGGGCCCAGCCCACTGTGGGTAGTGCCATCCCTGGGCTAGTGATCCTAGATTCTATAAGAAAGCAGACTGAGCAAGCCAGGGGTAGCAAATCAGTAATACAGTAACCCTTCATGTCCTCTGCATCAGCTCCTGCCCCCGGGTTTCTGCTTCATTTGAGTCCCTGTCCTGAATTCCTTTGGTGATAAACAGTGATTCTGAAGTGAAGCCAAACTGTTTCCTCCCCGAGTTTCTTTGGTCATGGTGCTTCATCACAGCAATGGTAACCATGACTAGAACACCCAGGCCCAGCACCCCCTCTTCCTAAGACCAGTGGCTGTTCTGCCCTGGTAACGCCAGGATTCTGGAGCTAGACAGAAGCTCTGGGCATGGGACCAGTGGCCTGTGTGTGGCTGCTGGTGGGCCCATGTTCCTGGACAAGTTCCTCATTTCCTCTGAGTACCAGGCTCCATGCTTCCAGGGAGCAGCCCCTGGAGCGCCAGACTGTGAGCCCTAAGGGTCAAATCTGATGAGCCCTGAGACCTCCTGAAAGTTCAGGGAATAGAGAATGGAAGTCCATCATTTGGCTTATAAAAGTCGTTCCCAAGAGGACCTGGCTAGTCCTAGGAGGTCACCTGAGTCACCTGGACCAACCTCTTACAACGAAGTCTCTTCTGTTGTCACCTCCACCCCACCCCCAGATGCTGCAGCTGAAGCTGGGAAAGGGTGCCAGCTCTTACCCAGCCAGGAAGCAACAGGCTCCACTCCTGGCAAAACCGGAGGAACCCTGTGTGGTACTGGTTAGGTGTCCAGTCTCATTGCCTATGAGTGTCACAGGAAGGGATGCAGAGAGGGTGGACAGGGTATCAGGGCCTGGGACTGGCTGTCCCTCTTGTTTCCACCTAGAGCCATGGGAAGAATGAAATGTAGTGGACACTGGCTCTGATGGGCCTGGGGACAAGGGCAGGTGGAGAACACTACGGGAAGCACATTGTGAGAACTTAGAGTTGTCGGAGATTCCTTGAACTTGACCCTGACTCAAGAGGCCTAGGGTCCTGTGGAGAACCTGTATCCTCTGCGCCCAGGCCTCAGGACTGGGAGGTCATTAGTCTTTGGATCAGCTGGGTCACAAGACAAGAAGAATCAGGGCTGGGACAGCCTTGGGTTTGTCTTGGCTGGGATTCTAGGAGAGTTCCAGACCTACATACAAAGAAGACATGCTCAGATCAGTGCTGGGCCACTGCAAAGGGAAGCTTGCCCTGTGGGTGTGGAAGGCCCATCCTTGAGCCTTTCATAGTGAGGTAGGAAGAGGGATGCCTGGCAGCCAGGCTGAGAAGTGAGATCCAGAGCCATCCTATAGATAATATAGAACTGCCTTTCTCCACAGCAGATAGGCTGGCAAGTGACCCTTCCTGAGTGGGAAAGCTAAATTATTAGGCCTTGAAAGCTCAGGCCATTTAGGCTCCACTTGATTGGCAGAGGCCCACGATGCCCTCTTCTTCTTGCTGTTGGATTATACATCTGTACCAAGTGCCGACTGCTCAAAATACCATTCCTGGAACAGAGGCGGACAGAAGGGCTCTCTGGAATGAAAATCAATTTGATTAGAGAGCAGTCAATTACCGTGGAGACCACGGCTGTGATCTGGGCAGAGAACCAGCTCTGGAAAAAAAAAAAAAAAACGTGTAAAACTTTCAGAGAAAAGGCCTGCCTGGGGGTGGAGTGCCAGACCCAAGGCTCCCAGGGAGTAGCCACAGCTCTAGCCCAGGCTGAGAGGTGTGGAAGTATCCCAGCCACTCTCTTCCACTTGGACTTGGCTCTAGTTCAGTTCTGGGTCTGGCTTTTCCAGTTAGATGAGGTAACACCCATGTCTATTGTGAGGGAACTGGAGGGTTGAGAGGCAATTTTTGCAGCGCTCATCAGAGCCAGATGAGTAGTAAGTATGTGGTAAATGTTGGTGAGAAGACTGGGCCAAAGGTCAGCCACCCAACACCAGGGCTTTATAGGACCCCATCACCCACCTGGCCCTAAAAAACTGGAGAGATGGCTCAGCGGTTAAGAGCCCTTGTTGATCTTGCAGAGGATCTGGGTTTGGTTCTCAGCACCCATACAGTGACTAATAACCATCTGTAGCTCCAGTTCCAGAGAGATGTGATGCCCTCTTCTGACCTCTGTGGATATCAGGTGTGTAGGTAGCGCATACATACACAAGCAGGCAAAGCTCTCATATACATAAAGCAAACAAACAAACAAATAAATCTTGAAAAAAAAATTTAGGATGATTCTGTACCAAGAATTTAAAGAAAGTTGGGTCCAGCCACAAATATCTGCCTGCGATAGAAGGAGAAAGATCTTTGGTTTGTGACTCTGGCCACTTTGACTCTCCATCTCTTTCTCTATAAACAGAGCATTAACACCTCCCACATGTGCTCCAGGAAAGAGTGATGCTGTAACATCACTTCCTTTTTGTCTGTTAAGAGCTGGAATGCACGGAGCCTGGACCCTCTGCCTCACAAAGGAGCTAACATCATTTCATTTCATCTTTTCTCTCATAAGCCCTGGTCAGGGCTTCAGGTCCCTCTCTGGCCCCCAGTCTTCTCCTTTGTCCTCTCTCCTCAAGGCTCTGAGGTGGACCTGCACCCTGTGGTGTACACAGTTCATTCTTCACTCCATAGGGATCACAGTGAGATGTCTGAGCATAGATAGCTCATGATAAAGCAGAGAAATAACAGAGACTATGGACTGCCCCCTTTGTTGCTTCAGCTGGGTGTCTATGTATGTATGAACCACATACGTACATGTGTACTGCAGCCTTGCACTCAGGAGCCATAGCTGCCAGCAATGGGCCCCATGGGGGTCCACCCTCTGGGTAGGAGACCTCTGGAGTTGTATGAACTCTCTGAGATTTTGTGGAAGAGCAATGGCTACGTGACTGGGGTGTGATGTATGCTGGAAGTCCCATGGCCATTCAGTAATTCTCCCGTGCTGCAATACACAGCACAATGGTAGTAGGCAGTGTCAAGTGCATCTGTACAAAAGGCCAAGTTCTCAGTGGCCACAAGCCCACTAGGAGCACCAATCCAAGCTAGTCAGGCAGGTATGAAATGAGTTGAGGCCCAAGCTGGGACTCATTGAACTCTGGAGTGGTGACCTCATTCCCCACTGAAGCTCTGGTGGCCCGCCCCTTGGTGCTGTGGGCATGGCCTTATATCTATCTCCAGGGTCCCTGAGACACTCAGATATCAGGCATTATCTCCACTCACCAGCCTGGTGATTTCCTTCAGTGTCTCTCCACAGAACCAGCCATGCTGGAGTCGTACCAGACCCGGGTGCTGAGGTGACATTGTCACTCTGAGTGACACACTTACTGCACTTGTAGAACCACTGAGCAAGTAGTCATGCAGGAACAGTTGTTTGTTTGTTTGTTTCAAGACGGAGTTTCTCTGGGTAGCTCTGGCTGTCCTGTAACTCCACCCATAGACTAGGATGGCCTTGAACTCATAGAGATCCACCTGCTTCTGCCTCCTAAGTGCTGGGATTAAAGATGTGTGCCGCCAGTGTCCAGCCTGTGCAGGGACACTTTAAACTCAGAATTCCAGGGCTTAGCTGTTAAAGGCTAGACTCACAACCAAAAATATAAATAGAATTCCACACAAACATTAAATTCAGATTTAATATGATAGCCATTGCAGGGAAATGCAAGACTTGTCGATTATTTGTGAATATTGGTGCCCGACAGTTCGAAACTGGTGCTTGCACCCAACAGCGGCCCGGGGGTGCTGCACATACCAAATGGGTAGAAAGCCTCCTCCAGCCCCCGGGCTCTGCCCTTCTGTTTTCCAAGCTTCCTCCATTTCCCTCTTTTCTCTTCTTCTTTCTCCCCTCCCCCCTGCACTCAGGAGCAGAGGCCAGTCACAGGAGCTCCATACAATTGGGTCCCACTGGTCTGGTACACATCATGGGATCCCCCAAAGTTGCTCATTCCTGCCTTATTAGTTTAGTGGGAAGGGTAGCCAAGGCTGGGAAGGAAAGCATTGACTAGAGTGGCAGGACTCAGGGCAGGGCCTATCTGAAGCTCACACTAAGGAGGAAGACCTACAGACAGGGAGCATCTGACCTAGGATGAGGAGCCTGGGGTCTCCCTAGATACCAGGTCTTAAGGATGGTTAAAAATCTCCCCGGAGCAGGGTACAGGAGTGCCTCTGGGTCGCACCCCTCCTGACTTCGTGTACTCTCCTCCTATGACCTCCCTTCTCACAAGCCTGTCCGCTCTTGGAGGGGGGTGATTCCTGGAGCTTCCCCTGCTGCCCCACTAGCCAGCCCATCTCAGCCTCTCCTCCACTTCCCCTCACATCAGGCCAGGAGGCCGCTAAGTGCTTGGGCGATCTTATGCCCGCAATAAATCTAATCATTCGGTCCTCCAGGAAAAGGAGGAGCCTCAGTCATTAGACTGGACAAACATCAGCTCTCCCATAGGGCAGTTGCGTTCCCACCACACTTCCTGTAAAGGGCATTTGTGCTATTAATAATCAACCTGGCCAACATGTATCACCTCTTTCTGAAGAATTCAGTGGCCTCCATAGGATTTGGCAGGTGGCTGGGCCCTGTGGTACTGAGTGGCCTGAGAGTTAGTTGCCTCTCCATGCATGGCCAGCAAAGCAGCCATATACATCCCTGGCCTGGATGGGAGACCCACCAGCTAAGGTGAGGTCTCTATTTGAATACAGCATCCTGAGTTGCTGGGATTAGATGGGCAGGATGTGACTGGGACTTCCACTTGGAAAGATTATGAAGGCCAAGGCTTACTTGTGCAAGGTGTGGTCCTTATATCCTTCACTGCATTTTCCCTGCATTTAAACAAAGACATATACTCAATGGTACAATACTTTCCTGGAATGTGAGGTCCTGGGTTCGATTCCCGACACTGCAAGAAAATCATCACTGCTATGGTGATGACTGTTGTTTCAGTCCTGCTTGGGCTTACATTACCCTGGGAGTCCCAGGGCTCCCCTGAGAACTTACCTCCAAAGATTTCTACCTCTTGTCTTAAGGTAGCTTATGGGTAGCCTGAGGGGTTGGCAAGCTGAGGGTACCCCAATCTTTGGAGCGGAGCCCTTGCAGGCAGTCCTATGAGAGTGTGGACTACATCACAGGTGAGCTGCCAAGGAGGCCCCAAGGCTTGGCCAGAAGCCCAGGGCGCCCCCATTCCCTCCTCTCCCAATTGCCCTCTGCATCAGGGTTCTCCTTTTCTGCTCTCTCTGTTTCTCTCCTGAACTCTTTTGTGGAGCTCCTAAAATGGGCTCCCTGGGCCATCAGGGGTAGAGCATGGAGTGTCAGAACCACTGGACTCATTGGGTGTAACCCAGGAGGGTATGTCCGTGTTTGTTTAAACACATGGGACCAAGGCACTCAGGTCCCTTCCTTGAGGGAAACAACGTGATTGAGTCCCACTACTCAGTGTGATAGATAATGGCAGGGGCTCCTCAAAGCTAGCCTAGCCAAAAGTGTGATGGATAAGAGAGCAATTGCCCTAAAATACAGAGGGAAGGAATCCAGCAACCTTCCTGGGCCCACAGCTTTGATATGGGAAGCTGGGTTTCTGGGTGCCAGTCTTAGACCCAGGACTCAGAGCCCCAGCCAGGTCCAGGTAGAGCTACCAGGTGCTAAGGAAGTTCCAGAAGGGCTCCAGACACTAAAGCAGCCCTCTCCATCTCCTGTTCCCTGCCCCCTAGTTTCTGTGGGCACGATCCACTCCTGTGTTTACCCAGGGCGATTTCAGCTGCGAAGCTGTCGGCGGCAGTCTGCAAACAGCCCCCGACGCTGCCTGCCAAGCGCCGCCAGCCGCCAGCTTGCTTCGCAGGCGGTTCACACAAGCTGCCCGGCCTGGCACCAGGCTGTTAGCCGGCTTCCCCCAGGAGCTGGCAGCATCCTCATGGCGTCATCCCTTAGTGTCCCCATCTGCCAAGGGCTGCTTTTCTCCCACCACCTTTTCTGCAGTCTCTGGCACCCCTAGACCCAGGAGGAAATGGGGGATTCCAGGGTTCAGTGACACCCCAGAGTGATTAAAAAACCCTGGAGAAATGGTAACCCTGGAATGCCTCAGGACCTTAGTATGAGACATACAGTATCACTGAGACTTGGTTAAGGACAGTACCTTCTGTCTAGACAAGAGCTGGCATCCACTGAATTGGCTCTGTGGGTCACCTGGGGCTGGGGACCTGACTGCTCTTGAGTCTCCTAATTAGATGGTGATGAGGAATCAGTTACAAGTACATTCAGCAGCCCTGAGACATCTCCTTCCTAGCCCTGCATACCCTGGATACCAGCACTCAGTATGGCTGTAAGAGTAGCCATAGATCTGAACTTCTTGGTCCTAAGCATGAATGGGGTGATGGACCATCATTATCACCAGGAGAAGTATTGGCAGGTGATAGGTTCCTATTAGCTCCAATACTTGGCCCAAGTTTAACCTGTGGACACAAGGAGTTGCTAGGGTCACATTCCAGTTAGCCCTGTTGCATCACGCCTCTTGAGGTCCCAGACTCTGGCCCTTCCTATCACCCCAGACCTATGCCAGGCATCCTACTGAGGGATAAAGATGTTACAGTCTCCTAGCAACCTCCCAAGATTAGCACTCTCAAAACCCCCCCTACCCCCCTCCCCACCCACCCCCCAATTTCAATCATCATGTCCTCTACTCCACCTCTAAGCTCAGCCAGCTCTATTTTGCCTGGTTCACTGAGGCCAATGCCATAGGTCCCTGAGGCCAGGAAACACCAAGTCTGGCCTTAGAACTGAGCTGTAAGATTAATAATCGTGATGTCTCATGGCCTTGTAATTAAGTGCTTGTTCATCCCCATTATCATCAGAATGATTAGTTGTTCTCTGGGCAATAAAAGTCCACCTGCTGAGGCAGGGGCCTGTAGGCTGCTCTGCTAGAATTACTGAGGGAGGCTGGTACCTCCATCTGCAGGCGACTTCCAGAGACAAAAGATGGAGTGCTCACCTCTGGAACCATTGCTCCTTTGCTCTAGCCTTCCAAAGGTTCTGTGGCTTGGAGTTAACCCTGGGACTTTCTTGCTGATCTCAGGACCTGCCAGAAGCTAGAGCAGCAGATGGCCTGGCCCTAGGCTTGTGGTCTAGCAAACCCCATTAGACAACTTCAGGGATCAGACATGCTACAAAGCAATGTGGATGACCCCAGAGGTGCTGTCACTTACACACACACACACACACACACACACACACACACACACACACACCTGTCTTTCTCCAGGACTGAGTCTTTGGCCTCTTCTCTCTCTCATCATCATAAAGCAGGGCAGATCTGTGTCCTCCCCCACTCTTGAGAAGTGGAACTGTACTGAGAGGTGGTGGGATTACAATGTAGTCTGTCTCCGGTACATGCCCCCACCTCCTCCATCCATTGGGTCCTAAGACATTCTGGGCAGGTGACCCCTCCCCAACTGTCTGGGCCATGTTCTGTCATGGCAAGCAGGTATCACTGACTTCTTGGATGCTGGTTTGTGAGACAAGTCTTCTGGGAGTAGCCTCAGTGGCTCAGGCCCTGAAGGACCAGGAACCCACTTGGCTCAAGACCCTGTGCTCCACCTGGATCTAAAAGGTAAGAAGGAGAAGAGCAGGGGCCTCTGATCCACAGCTGCGATGGGGATGCTGACCTCAGAGGTCACCTGGTGACCACTCTTTCCCATCCCCACAGACTCCAGCCTACAGGTGCCAACAGTGGAAAGAGGGGTTCACCTTCTGCACCCCATACTCTCCCTGTGATTAAGGACAACACCTGCTCACCTGGATGGAACTTATCATTACCTGCACATGTGAGGCCACTGGTCAGACACTACAAATGCCCATGTCTCAGGGTGATCCAGGCACCCTGTAACCATGCATAGCACCGAAGCTAAAATTCACAATGAGTACACACAAACTGATTTATTTCACTTGGGGTTTTTTTCAAGTTAGGGCTAAAATGTACATAGTAAGATTTCACCCCCCGCTCCCACCTTGAGGGAAGATAAAATGTAAAAGCATGAATTAACAAAGGGTATTTGGTCAAACATAACCTCCCAATAAGAATCGATGTTAAAATTATGGTTATTAGCCATATTTCCTTTCAGGAGCAGTTAGAGTCGCTTCAGAAGGTGAGGCAATTAATTTTTAAGTTTATGTTACACATTATAACACAGCAGGCCATTAACAAGATGGCAACATTAACCTTAATGTACTTGGCAAAGACAGCTGTGGACATTGGTTGGACAGGCTCCTGAGATGCACAAATCTGGGACATCCAACAGGGTGAGGGGCTTCACCCCACTTCCCCAGCTAGTGGAAAGGCCACTATCCAAGTCCACCAGATGGATGCAAAAGTGTTCTGGGCCAGGCCTTGCTAGAGAGTGGCTGCTGGACTCTCCCTCAAGGTAAATACCTTGATAGATGCTGGTGAGGGTCCAGTGAGACGTAAGAGTCTGGGTTGGGATCAGAGCTCAGTATGGAGCTAGGGTCAGAGGGCAGAGACATGTCACCCCATAGCTTGAGAATTCTTCCCATAAGCCTTTCAGAGTGGATGCCATGGTACTCCCACTTTCAAGAAAAAGTTTCAGTCCAGGCAGGACAGATCCTGCCTGGTATCAATGCCATACCAGGTAGGCCTGGCATTTCTGCCTGCTGTGACTCCAGAGCCTGTGGACCCACCCTTCCTCCATTCCTGCTGTTGCCACGATGCTCCTCACCTGCAGTGTGCCCTCTGCAGGCTTTACACTAGCAGACACCCTCCTCAGGGATCCAGACAAATGGGAGAGGGGCTACAGGAAATGGGTCTGTTCATCTTTTAAAGAAGCATCCTAGGTAAGACTGTGGCTCCTCCGTGGAGCACGTGCCTAATATTTGAGTGAGAGGTCCTGGGGTCATCTCCTGATCAAAACGGAAGGAGTGAGAGGAAGAGACGGTGGGTGGGGAAGAATCTTTGACCAGGGCACAAGATGCAGAAGCATAAATACAGACTCTCTAACAGGCCCAAGGCCACACAAGCCATTTAGGAGGCCACTTGGAGGATCCACACCAACCCAGGGAGCACAATGATGAGACTAGGGACTTGGCTATGTCAGGGGACAAGCCTGCTTCTGCTCCATCTGGACTTTATAGGCTTTTAGCCAGTTCTCTTGACCAATATTGCTGCTGGGAGTGGCTGGCAAGGAGGTGTGGACTGTGGTTGACCCTTGAGTAACTGGCAGAGGCTGGGCAGGAGCGTGTCCAGGAGCAGGCCTGCCCTGGGAGGACAAGCCTGGGAACCAGATCAGCACTGTATCTTTTCCTTGGTATGAGGCTTGCCACTCCCAGGTCCCAACTCAGATGTCAGCCAGGCCTCAAGCAGAGGGAGCATCTTAGAGCAAGGAGACATGGAGCTAGACCACACCTGTGTTCCACAGCTGAGCAAAGGTAAGAATATGAGATCTAGAAGATACAAAGAGTGGAGGGGGCTGGGAGAGACTGGTGGGATCCTTTCTGCTGTCAACTAGGGAATGGGTTGACTGTCACCGTCCAGGAAGCTTCTCTAGCCTGGATACCCCGGAAAGCATTCCTACTTCCCAAATTTGTGTGGCTCTGGGATAAGAAGAAAGCTGTCTGGCTGAATGAATGTATGGGAGCAGATCCCAGCAAAGGTGGGCTCAACCGAAGGTTTCCCTGGGCATGAGGGATGCACCCTATGTCTAAGGAAAACAGCAGAGGCCACAGCAAGGGCACCTACCAGGTACTACCCAGCAGACCCTGAATATCAGAGCTGGCTTCAAGCTCCTGTTCTTTGTCCCTGTTTCCTGACCCAGGCGGGAACCTGTATTACATCCCACATGGCTGGACAGAAAGAGGTTGCTTCATGGAGAAGATGAAGACAGGGCTGGAAAAAGAAGATTCACTTACACACCCACCACTCACTTGCTCCCTCAGTGGAAGTGTTTCTCAAAGCCTGATGAGCAGTGTGGGACATTTGGTCTCCAGAGGCCTGAGCCACCTGGGTCAGACTCCAGTGCTGAGAATTCCCTTATATCTAGGTGTGTCCGGTCCCTTTATGAGCAGCCCTACAGCTACAGAAGGCACTAGAAGAGACCTTTCCTCCTCACCCAGCTCCCCGTGGTGCTGGGGACCCCTGTGTTCTTGGTCACCTGTCTGTGTCTCTGTTGCCCAGAAGCAGCTTCCATGTTTCTGTGTGGCCATATCCTGGTCACAGCAGAGTCAAGGTCCTAGATGCTCAGTGTGGCTGGACTTCAACTAATATTACATTCCAAACAACCCAACCCAGACACAGCACTTTCTGAGGACTTGGTGGGATTTGGACCTGTCTTAGTCTGCTCCCCCTGGCTCTCAGCTGGAAACAGGAAAGCAGGGTGGGCATGGCCCGCCCACTCACTGTGTCAGGGCCAGGGGGAGCATGGCTCCTGAGGGGCCTGTCCAGGACCCCCAAACTCTGGAGTGATGCGCTGCTTAGACCCCACCAGGCACCAGGTAGACATCTGAGTCCTGGGACACCTTACTATTCATGCCACTGACCTGGCTCTTGCCTCAGGAGGTGAGCCTTCCTTCCATCCCGTAGGGGCAGTTAGACCCTCAGTTAGCACTAGCTGATAAAGCGGGAGGGACAGAGGGACAGACAGTAACCCTCTTGCCACCTTGCCTAGGACCTCTGCCAACAAGACTCAGATGGATCTGAAACGAGGCTGCCAGGTCTCACACCTATAACTTTAAATTAAAAAAGCCATGTGCTGTTCTGGGCTCCCGCTGCAGCCTGGTGTGGCAGCCCCATAAAGATCATGTTATAGTACAAGCCATTACGGGCCAGTTTACTGTACACACATTTCTAAATGGTTCGGCAAACAGCAGCCTACTCACGGGCAGGGAAGGAGAACAGCTTCATTTGGGGTAACAAATGATCCTTGATTTGATTTTAAATGCAATGACAGCCAAATTTATTTCTTATTTAATCACTTCCCTGCGCCGCCGAGAGCAGGGTGATATTAACTCCACAGTGAGCAGGCTGTGGAATCCGTGGGAAGAGACGACCCATACATTATGTTTACAGGGCAGAGCGAGGCTGCTGTGCAAAGCACGCCACTAGAATGGGTATTTTTGTCATTTACACAGTGGCTTATATCATTATTTCTTCCTGCTTCCAATTTTTCAGCAATAAAAATATAGGCAATGTGATTCTCTTTGCATTACAGATAAACCATCTTGATTCTTTATTAAATATTTTTATTAATCTGAAGTGCTGCAAAGTGTCGGGGCAAATAAATCAGGCTGGCAGCAATCATTTCCCTCTGCCGGTACGAGCTCCATAAAGTGGCTTCAGCAAAGCGCAGTGCCCGGAAAGGCCCGGCTTCATCTCTGGCTCCTGTCTGCCTTGCTTCATAGATGTGTACACTTGGCAGAACTGACGGTAATGGGATGTTTGTTCTTCAAGATCCAACTAGTTTGGGAAATCACTCTACAACCCCCTGGTTTGTTCTCTATTTAATTAGAAATTATTCTTGATTTCACTCTGTGCCAGCTTGGGAAATGCCCTGCTCCAGCAAGGCTAGGAAAGAAGGGGTCCCCCAGAGCCCCAGAGAGGGGCAGGGCCTACATGTATTTGGGGGCCATGCCCAGGGTCCTACTGTAGCATGGCCCTGGTCTGGTCAGGGGACAGAGTGGGCAGGGATGATGATGATGATGTAGCCCTAGCTGACTGGCCCTCACCCTACCCTGCTTTCCATTCCCATGGGGAGACATGCAGGAGAGAAACGGGCTAGGATCATTGGAGGGCACACTTTCTTGCTGGAACATTCTCTTTCCAGCCTTTTGCTATGGGCCCATTTCAGAGCTGGTAACTGCTATAGGCATGGGGCCTCTTTGGTCGGCATCTCTCCCCTTCTATGTCCTGGCTGTTCTGCTCCCCAGGGAAGCAGCTTAGATGAGTGCCCAGAGAATACCTCTCTGGGGTTACACCTCCTGGATACTGGGGTCATTGCTGCCCTGGGAGTCGGATGTATCTGCTCTTGAGTGCAGTGTCTGACTAATGAGAGATAGGCCGTCCTCAGTACCCAGGCACATGGGTGGGCCTGGAATTAAAAAAAAAAAAAAAAAAAAAAAAATCTAAGGATCTCCTAGCTTCAATGAGGTGTGATGTGGAGCCAGCTCATCATCAAAGGCCAGAATGACGTGTGTGTGTGTGTGTGTGTGTGTGTGTGTGTGTGTGTGTGTGTGTGTGTACACTGGTGCTAAGGCTTTGTGACCTCTGCAATTCCATTAGTCCTGAGATCCCATGGCCTTGACATTTATCCAGTCCCAGTCTGCCTTCTGAATGACAAAGTTCGCCTCCTTCAAGGTGTACTCTCTCTCCTCAAACAGAAAGCGGGGCTGCAGACTCCACAGTGGACAGCTATCAAGACTTGGGGCAGCACTCTGACCCTGCTATCCTGGGACTGGTGACCCAGGCAAGCCCTGCCCCATGTCTAAAACGAAGCTTTCAACTCAAGAGCAGAATGTCCACATGCATCTTCTAGCCTCATTTCTTCAGTCTGTGTCCCTCAAGTGATGGTGGAGCTGGGCCTATGGAAGGTCCCTTTGAATGGAGTGTCCAATGAAGGGACCACAAGAGATGAGCCAGAAGAGGACATGCCAGGGCGGGGTAAGGTAGGAGGATGGGAGAGGGTGGCATGGTGGGAGAGGAAGATGGAAAATCCTAGAAGAGGACTGGCTCAGCAGTATCTCCCACGGTGACCCCTTAGAAGGAAGGCGAATGCCCATAGCTCTGTAGGGCCTAGAAATCCAGCTGTGTGACTATAACCAAGGTATAATCCTGTATATAATCCTGGTATAAAGCTGTGCTCAGTGTCAAGAATTCAGTGCCGAGTATCTTTATGGTACCCTGTGGGGATGGGGGGTACTCATGTTCCTGTTTTCCACTGCTTAGGTCAGAGGTCAGTGGTGGTCTGGCTTTACCATATGGGGCTCCTGATCTCCTCCATCAAACCTGTAGGTCCCCTACCTACATAACTTCCTTAAGTCAAGGGTGTCCTTGGGGTTTGGGTTGTGAGCTGTGTGTTTCTGGGAGATGAGCAGTTCCTGAGACTCAACACCTAAATTGGGAAGGGACATGGATGCTGTCTGGCTGGGTACCAGGAGAACACTGATTCCCTGTGCAGCTTGTGTGTCCTGGCCTGCCTAAGGAACAGAGGTTGGTGATGTCAATGTAGCCACTAGGCTTCCTATTTGAGGCCAGGAGGGCCAACTGGGCTGGACCAGCTGACCAAAACTTCTGGTTTTGCTGAAGGACAAAGCGGCTGAGGCTGGTAGAGGAATGAACACTGGGACTATCCAGGCAAACAATCCGACCCTTTCTTTGCCTCAGTGTCCTGTCTCACAGGTGAGAGTGTGGCTCTCCTGGACAACCACACTTCTGCTGCCCAGGCTAGAGACTGTCTCACAGGGACCAGGTAGGCGCCTGCTGTGGTCACTGTGGGAACCAAGACCCTGGGTGTTGAGCTGCACAGGCAGTACCCACATACTTGCTTCAGTTACTCCATGTTCTCTAAGGGCACTCAGGAGGCATACGTGGTCACTTAAAGATGGAAACCCGACTCTCCCAGTGACTCCTGTGAGCTGGTCCTGTCTGCCTCAGCACAAAGACTCTGGGGATGGTAAGGATGGTGCCACCTCGTTTCCAGCAGGGGTTTCAGCCCAGGAGGGTGCAGTTTGCACACTAAGAGGTGGTGGATCCCTGAGTTCTCCAGTGGGAGGATCTGACCTCTTCCCTAGCAAAGACATTTCTAGAAGCTAAATCTCTGGGTGGCCCAGGAGAGGAGCAGGTGTGTTTATGTGGCCTCTGGGTTAGAATAGGTTACTGCCACCTGTAGTTGAAGGCAGATGTCTGCCTTCCTCCATGGCTCAGGTCCCCTGTGACTCACCAATGAGAAGCCCAAGGTTCTGTGTAGCCCTGAAACGCAGCTCAAATCTGGAGTCATGAACAATGGCCATTCTGTGTTCATTCCAGTGACTGAGTGCTGTCTTTGTGCAAATTGTGACTTTTACACACCTTTTGATGGAAGAAAGGAGGGGATTTTGTCCAGGGAGAAAGATGGGGTCCTTGGCAGACCCCTCTCACACAGGCAACAAGCCACCCTGACCATGCCTGACTCCTCCTGTGTAGATAAGTCATGGAGAGGGGCCTGTCTATGTCTACGGTGCACACACAGCTTGTTTGCAGGTCTTTGCCCATGGGTGCTATGATACATATGTGTGGTTACATTCATGCCATGGAACACATGTGGAGTTCAATGGACGCTTGTGTAAGAAGTTGCTTATCTCCTTCTACTGCATGGGTCCTGGGGATTGAACCCAGAGGCTGGTAGTACCAACTCCAGGAAGCAGCCAATCTTCCTAGTATGCTCGATCTGAAAAGGGTCCTTAAGCCTCCCAAGGTCATTTTTCTCTCTGTGGCACCACTCATTTTTGAGGAACTTGTGTCTGGAATCAGGAAGAAAGGCCAAAGTTACACATATCTTATAGTTTTTGGAAATCCCTGGATATTGTCAGCCTTGTAAAGGAAGGAGTTCTTATGTCTACTACATCAATAAAACCTGGGGACATTTTACATCCAGTCACAAGAACAAATACTTTGCTAGAATGTGTGTGTGTGTGTGTGTGTGTGTGTGTGTGCGCGCGCGCATGCGTGCGTGCAAGCGTGCACTCACACATGATACAATAAAAACTAAAAAAATTAGGTATTTAGAAAATCCTTTGGAGGGGGGACTGATATGTCTGTGTCAAAGGGGCACAGGAGCCCACTGGAAAGGCCAAGAGTGGGAACAGGTGGAGCCGAAGTAATTGAAGACCTGGGCTGTAACTGGAATGCACTAGCACCTTGGATCTGTGCTAAAAGGAGTGGCTGGGGAGGTGAGCAGGGGACCAGAGACAAATCTCTCACACAGAAGAAAATTCCAAGTCATTTAGGCACTTGGTTGCCCACTTTTCACATGATGGGAGCACAGTGCTTTACTTTCAAGGGTTAGGAATGGGGTGGTTGCTTAACCCCGAGCAGCCTAGCACAGGTCTGCCAGGCTGTCGAGGCTGACAACATCAGTGCCAGTCTGCACTGTCAGGATGAGATGCGGGCGGCCTCTGACAACACCATGGTCATGGAAGGTAGACTCCAGCCAAAAGGAGATAAAACACCTACCTAGTCAGACTCTGTACCAGCAAGACCACCAAAGGAAAAAATGTTTGAGATGCTGTTCTAGTCAAGTGGATCCTAGGGGGACACGGAATACAATATGTGATGTCCTGACACAGACATCAAGTAAAAACAGCAAATCTGCATGAAGCTTCAGTTACTGAAAAGACTAGATTCCTGAGAGAGTGGTGCCAGACAGTTCTGGGGTATGATGTGACTTTGGATAAGCCACATGCTTCATAGGCTGGGGCATGTAGACCAGATGTTAGCTAGATTCATTCCTCCAGCTCTAGACCCCAGACTACTTTGAAAGCTGGCCCAAGTCATTTCCTGGCCCTGTCCATCTATGGGGCATAGAGCTGTTACAGCTGTTTCTTCTTCTGTCTCCGCTGTGATATACATAGCATTATTCCCTGCAGAAGGGGAGTCGGGGAGAGCCTGGAAGAGGGCTGAGGGGCAAAGTTCCTCGCTCACTCACTCGCTCTGGGAGGGACTTCAGAGAGAGAGAGAGAGAAAGAGAGGCCAGAATAACCACATTTAACCCATCATAATGTGGAGAGTTTTGTTATGAAAAACACCAGAAAGCCATTAATGTAAATCATGAAATATTCATCAAGGAAGTCACTTAAATGTCTTGTGTTCCCAGAAGTGGCGCTGGGTTCTTCCTGCATCCGGGCGCCAAATACTAGCTACCGAACATCTTCCTATGCATTAGTGCTGAACTGGAAGCCATAGTTAATACCACAGGCAGTGACCTCTGTTCCCTGGCTCACTTGACAAGACTGGGAAGGTGTTGTGGGGGCCATGAACATTATTCTTCCCCATGTGTCACTTAGATGGACAACTGCCTCACCAGAAATCCCCTGGATCAGTTCATCAGTACACAGCCCTGCCTGAGAATGGCCAGAAAGGCAGCTGCCAGACTGGAGACATGAATCAGCTGTTGAGAACACTTGCTGCTCTTCCAGAGGACCTGAGTTCGGTTCCCAGCACCCACACAAACATTCTTTTTTCTTTCTTTTTTTTCGAGACAGGGATTCCCTGTGTAGCAATCCTGGCTATCCTGGAACTTGCTTGTAGACCTGGCTGGCCTTGAACTCACAGAGATCCACCAGCCTCTGCCTCCCCGGTGTTGGGATTAAAGGCACATGCCATTGCCACCTGGCATTTATAAGCATCCTTACAGTTCCAGGATACCCTCATCTGGCCTCCAGGGGCACAAGGTACATACATAGTGGACACACACACATACACAGGCAAAATACTCATAGATTACAAAAAATAAATGTCTAAAAAGAGGGCTGTCAAGGTGTGAGGGGGAGGGTATGGATCTGGGAGGAGTTTGGGAGAAGGGAGGAATTGCTTGTTCTTGTCAGTGGCAAAAGCAGGGTAAATGTTTGAAACTTTCCAGAATCCCTCAGGACTTTGTCCCTCCGGCTGAGTACTCACAAGGTTCCCTTGAAGTAGGGAAGAGGTATGAGCCTCCTGGAGCTATGCACAGCAAGGACCCCAGCCCGTAGAAGGAAGGAGTGTGATGGATGGCCCTGCAGGACAGGATGTCCCCAGAGAGGCCCCAGGAAGTCTGGATCTCATTTTCCAGTGTACCACAGTGTCCTGGAGAAGGCTGATTCTCATCTTTGGGCTTCATGATTCTCTTCACATTCTCAGGGGTTTCCCGGGCCTGCAGAGACTGGCCAGGGCAAGAAGGGCATGATGAGGCTGGAACAGGAAGTGGGGGAGCTCTGATTCTTGTTCCTTTGCTTGTGTACCGGGCCCAAGACTTCCCATCTTGGGGGTGGTGGAAGCCCTAGAAGAGCTTGTCACATTGTCAAAGGGAGGCTATGAACATTAGTGTCCACTGCTGACAGGTGGTGTCAGGACCCAGGATGCTAAAGACCACTCGTGTGCAATAGCCTCACCCTATAAAGGATCTTCTACCCGTGGTGCTGCTTGACAAATCACAAGTCCCAAAAAGCCCATTTCAATGAAGAGCATGGATGTAGGTTTCCAGCAAACCTACCCTATCGAGGCTTCAGGCTCTCAGATTCCCAGTGACATGGTTCCAGGGATGGTTAAAGACACTGGTTACCATAAAACCTTGGTCTCAATTCAATAATTTCATGGGGACAGCTCACTTACATGCCCAGACAGAGCGGTCTACTGTTTGGCATCTCTGAAGTTGCCCAGACGCTTGATGTCTCTGGCCTGTTGGAGCAGACTTTGGGGAGACTGTATCCATAGGGTGCACACACACACACACACACACACACACACACACACACACACACACACACACACGCTTCTTCCCGCTCACTTCTTTTTCTTTCTTTCTCCTCTGCTTGTTTTTCTTCCACTTGTTTTGTCCTTTCTGAGCCAGGCTCTTGCTTTGGAGCTCATCTGGAATTTACTACATGAACTGTGAGCCTGTCAGCAGGCTCAGGTAAGAAACTTTTCCCCCCATTTTTATTTTCTCGAGACAGGGTTTCTCTGTGTAGCTCTGGCTTTCCTGGAACTCACCTTGAACTGACCTTGAACTCAGGGTGATTAAAGGTGTGTGCCACCACTGCTAGCAAGAACCTTGTTCTTCACACAACCCCTCATTCCATAGGGAGCTGTTCTTCTGGGCCCGCTCAGGGGCAGAGTTGGTCTATGTCATGGCCATCTCTAGGACTCCTATATTCTTTCTTTTTCCAGAGTCGAGAGAACCAAACTCAAGAGTCTTGGGCTTGCTAGGAAAGCTTTTTACCTTGAACTAAATCCCCAGCTCTTCACCAACTCTTTCTAAATAGCCAAAACAAATCTGGCTGCTTGCTGGCTCTCAGGCACACTGTGGGTGGGGAGGGTCACAGTTGGATCTGGAGGGGCAGGCTACATAGGACCCCAGAGGACTGTGGAGGTGGAGTCTGGGGAGGTGTGGGCCTAATTCTGATTTCTACTATAGGGATCGCTTCGGGTGAGTCACGGGACAAGATGAGGAGCCCCACACATCTGGCAGCAAATGTAACCTCTGAAAGTTAGGAAAGGTTTTTTCCAGACCAGCTGGGCTGGGCTGGGACCAAGCAGCAGTCATGTAGATCATGCCAGGAGGGGCAGTGTCTGGGCGGTCCTCCTGTTCGCTCTCACCCTCTTTGAAAGGCAGCATCTTGGAAAGCGTTCTTCCCACAAGAACAATCAGGGAAGGACATCATGAAATCTGATTTTTCACTTACAGTGAATTGCTATGGTTTCCCGGGCAGTTGAGCCAGCCTTATAATTGCCTTAAACTGGGACACTGCTACAGGGAGGCTTCAGAGCCGCTACCACTTCATTCAGCTCTGGAGTACCACCATGTCTACCAGCGTGGGACAGAAGATTGACACCAGGCCAGACCCTTGGTCTCTGTCTTTTCATTTCAGAGACATGGGGAGATGCAGAGAGTTCCCTTGGTGTTCAGTCCTGGTCTGTACTTCTAGACAGAAAAGTCTGTGGAAGTCAAGGTTACATAGGACTAGCCTGCAGCACAGTTAAGATTTGAATTCAGTGTCTGCTGGTGTGGGCCAAGCTTCTCTTCCTGTTACTCCAATCATAGAAGCAAGACAGAGTGGCTGCCAAGGTCCAGGAACCAAAGAGTAGGCGGCATTCCCTGTGCTGAGGGGAGGGGTAGCCTGCTTTAGGCTCCATAATGATATTCCTCTAAGCTAACAGAGAAGCAAGATGACCTGGTGTCCCTTGGTCCCTTGAGGAAGGGACAGGGCCCTGTTGCACAGTTGAGGACCCAGATGACCGGAATGGTAGTTCTCATCTCATTATTTTGGAAGCTGGGAAATTACTATTCATGACAGTAAACTTAAAAATGAAATAATAAGTCTGTCCTTTTAAAAAGCAAATTGCGATGTCGGAATATTCATGAGCTGTGACTTCATGGGAAATGGCAGCCACGGGGGGATTATCATTTGGTTAAGTCAGGAGCAGCAGAATTTAGGGAAATGTGCCCGTCAGTCTGAGGAGATGGTGATTAATACTTCCTGTTTGCGGCCCCTTAACGGGTGCATTTTAATGTAATAATTAATTAACCTTGGAGATCACTCACATTTCACAGCTCCTGATGCTGTGACTCCAGATGGGCGGAGGCAGTCTCTTTCTGCCTGATTCCTGTCCACCCTGGGCATTGGATCTTTGGAACTGACCTCCTGAGGAGCTGAGAGGTCACAGCTGAGCCCCGATCTCAGTGAGAGGAAGGTTTGTGCCTGTAGGATGGGGCAGTAGAGGCAAGGCAGGGGACAGGGCCTACCCCTTAGTGCTGCGTGTTGAGGGTTCCCAAACTCATGTTCACTTGGAACCCTAGCGTGTGGTTTTTCAGGGGCGGGTCTTTGTAGGTACACTGGTTTAGGATCGCAGATGACCTGGCTCTAGAATTGGGTGGTACTAAATCCAAAAAATCCAAAAATGGGTGTTCTTATAAGAGGAGAGAACAAAAGGGTTCGAGGAGGAGGAGGGGCCAGTGATGTGAGCCAAGGCTAAGGATGCCTAGCACTGAGGGAGCCACCAGAAGCTGGAAGGGGCTGGGACATCCAATCCTATTGGGAACTGGATGTTGACTACTGACCTCCAGCAAAGACGAGACAGCATTTCTGTTGTTTTGGGCCACCGAGTCCCTCATGAAATAGTAGCTACCCCAGGACTCTCTAACAGTGGTAGGCCATGGCGGCCGCTGTCAAGGCTGGCTCAGGGAGGCCTTGGGGGAAAGAATAGGAACTCTTTTGGAGTTGGCTCAGAGGACCTAGTGCTGGCTTTTGCAGTGATCAGGGCAAGTGACCAAAAGTCAGTTTTCTCCTCTCTCTTGATCTAAGAGTCTCTCATTGTCAAATGTGGGACCAGAAATACATTTTTTCAAACTGGACCCCCTCAGTGCACCCTAAGGGAGCATGGGAGCTGACAAGTCTGCCTTTCTATTTCCGTCATTCATTGCCTGAAAAACACAATCATCCTTCATAGCTCATTCCCAGTACCTTTGTCTGGTGATGCTCCCCCTCCATGCTCTCTGTACATCCCACTCCTGCAATGTGGCATTGTTTCCACATAGCTCCAGCTTTGGATCCTGCAGAGTATCAGTAGGTTAGAAGTGGCCATGCCAAACATTGGGGTCCCAGGTCACGCGCGCACACACACACACACACACACACACACCTGCACACCTGCTCATGCACTTAAGTGCACCACATACACATCCATGATGACTGGTATGCCTACAGACACAAACATGCACACAGGCATATTCCTATATAAATTTATTCATACACATATATGCACAAACACATACACATGTATACATCCATATACATGCTCACACAGTACACACACTCAGGCCACACACCCTGCCAACTCACAAATACCTGCTCTGGGCTAGATAACAGTTTACCTGCGCCGTCTAGTGGCCTGGTACAGGTACTGCAGTATCCTCCTTTTAGTGAAATTTGCACCCTGGGAACTCTGTCCTGTTTCTGGCTGGCCAGGAGCATCTGGGTCAGACTTAATGCCTTTTTTCAGGGAGACCCTTCCCAGCTTGTCCAGTATAGCTAATGCCAACATAATATGTACACTGACACCAAACAGGGTTTGGTGACTTGGGTCAGGTCTCCCCAGGGTGCTTGCCAGGGTAGGGGATGGGGAAGTCATGGGAAGGAAGGCCATGTTCCTGGCATCAGGGATGCCAACCTCCTTCAGTGAACTCTTGATGCAGGGGCAGAAGCCAGTACCTGGTTGTGGCAGCCATCTTACCACAAGTATCTGTCCAGGCTAGCCCTTTCGTAATCCCAGCCCTCTCTGGCTCCAGACTAACTGAGGTGGGGAGCCAGCAAGCTCTGAGAGTACGCATATGATTTGTTCTGTTCTTGGAAACCATATGTGTAGAAGGATGTTTCTAAGGAGTGTTGCAAGCTACAAGTCACTCGGATCCTGCTCATCAAGTTTTGTGGGGTAGGGTATGGAGTAATGGGTCCAGCGTGAGAGCAGCACGGGGCTTGCATAGGGATCCCTGTATAGCATGACTTCAGGAGTTTATCCTGGTCCTCTTGGCTAATGGAGGTTCTGAGAGAGCCCAGGAACACCTTTGTGGATTCTTTTCCTTTATGAGGTGGTTAAAGCTGATTTCAACTGTTTTAATTAAGAGACATCTGAGTTTTGTTTGGTCCACCCTTGGAACACAGAAGCCAGGGATCTCCACTGCCTTCCTCTGTTGTATCGCTGGCATAAATAGCAGGTACTCAATAAACTTGGGCAGGCGGGAAGGGGGCAGCATGTACTCTGAAGCAGAGACTGAGATTGGTCAAGGTGAAGAAAAGGACCAGGTTAGGGAGAAGCTGAGTCTCCATGCAAGCCCCATGCCCGAGTCAGGCTGGTGAGTAGGGGAAAACCAAGCGGTTGCCTCCTTGAATATTTTATGAGTTATCTACGTAGCTTAGCCATACTAAAAGGGCTGTAACCTCCAAGCTTCTGTAGCAAGGCTGACCTGGGAAGCTGGGCAGCCCATCCTTCCTCAGAGGACTTTGTGTAATATCTCTTCTCTGTGTTTACATGGAGGCCTGGGTCTGGTGGAGGAGGGAACTTGTCACCCACTGAGGAAGGACAACAAACATATTGAAAAGACCACTGTTTCCATAATTTCTCCTGCTTACCACCCCCTTCTCCTGGAGCCAGATCTTGCACATGGAAGGGACTTGTCTCATGTTCCTCTGGGCACCCCCTTCAGCATCTCCAGTGGCAGGTTGCTCATACTCACTATTAGCTCTGTGGAAATACTTTGTCAACACTCTCAGTAACTCAGGGAACATAGTTATGACAGGCTTCCAGGAGATAAGTGCCCTAAGCTCTGAAAAATAGGATGAGTTGCCTAGGCTTTGGACAAAGAGCAAGAGGTTGGTTGGGGAGAGGCCTAGAGGGCTTGAAGACCAGCAAGAGGGGCCTTAGACCCACTACCCACAATCCCTATTGCTCAGTTCTCGGACCATCTGCCAAGGCTCAAATCTGTGATAGGAGACTTTACCTGGATGGCCTTGTGAACTGGAGACCCCAGAAGCACATCATATGTTGTATTCAGCTAGAAATAGGTTCTGTGAATGCTTCTGGGCCTGTCTAAAGTCAGCAGAAATATTGCCCAAAACAGATTCTCATGTACCCAAAGATAATCATGAACTTGACCTCCTGATCCTTCTCCTCCTACTTCTACATTACCATTTCTGGCCCAATGATAGTTGTTTATTGTTTGTTTGTTTTTTTAATTTAAAAAGATTTATCTTGTGAGTGTTTAGCTTGCATATATTTATTAATATTATAGGCAAGCCTTTGGAAATCAGAAGAGGGCATCCGATCTCCAACATGGTTGTGACCTACCATATAGGTTTTGAGAACCAAACCTGGAACCTCTGCAAAAGCAGCAGGTGGGTGCTCTTAATGTGTGTGTGTGTGTGTGTGTGTGTGTGTGTGTGTGTGTGTGTGTGTGTGTGTGTGTTTTATGCAGGCTTATGTGTATATTTTTTTTTCAGGCTTTTATGTACAGGGTAGCCCTGTAATCAAGGATGACCTTTCTGGTCGTTCTGGTTCTGCCTAAGTGCTAGGATTATAAACACGTGTGAGGTTTATGCTGTACTGGGGATCAAACCTAGGGCTTAATGCATGCCAGCCAAACACTTACAAATTGACACATTCCTAGTGCCTTGACTGAGACGTTTCATATTTTTTCTTGCCAACTCTGAGATAGCGTGTGCTTGACTATATAGCCTTTTTTAATTCCAGTAAGCCAGCACAACAGGTATGAAGGCTGGTGATACTGAAGGAAAGAGGCGGATGGGGAACTACAATTCCTGGTAGGTACCTTACTCGCTTCACACATTTCTGTTAAAAGGGCTGGGTGCTCGCCTGGGAACTACACCTCCCGGCATGCCTCGGAGCACTTACGTATATCCGGCGCGGCGGCAGCAGCAGCGGAGCGCCTACTAAAAAAACTACATCTCCCGGCATACTCAAGGGTGCACAATACGCACTTCCGTCGCGGCTGCGACAGCGCGCCCCCGGTGGCTACTGCGACGGTGGCAGCGGCAGCGAAGGCATAGCTCCGGCCGCTTCAGCGACGGGCGGCCAAGCAGACGGGAGCCGGGGCGGGGCAGCGGCGGCCAGCGAAGGAGCGCGCGGCGCCCCGGCCCCGCCCCTGGTCCTCCCGCCAGCCCTGGTGACCTTCACGGGTTTGGGCGGCGGGTGCAGGCTCGGGAGGCGGCGCGATGTTCGTGCAGGAGGAAAAGATCTTCGCAGGCAAGGTGCTTCGGCTGCACATCTGCGCAGCCGATGGCACCGAGTGGCTGGAGGAGACTACCGAAGACACGTCGGTGGAGAAGCTCAAGGAGAGTTGCCTCAAGCACGTAAGGCCGAACCCCTTACGACCCAGTTTCATCCCTGCCTTCTTCCTAAAAACCAGAAACCTAAACTCCTATCCCGGATTCCGCCCCAGAATCTCATCTCCACATAGACCTTAGCTTCTCTCAGGGATCCGACCCTGGGGTCCGCCGTGCAGCCTGCAGCACCCAGCCGTCGCTCCTCCGCGTTGGGCAGCGCCTCCCGCTCCTTTTCGGAGCGAGCCGCAAACCCAGGATAGAGTCCAGCCCGGCTGATGGGCGAGCTTTATTTATTTTCTGCAACATCCTGAGGTAGTGAAGGCAGTTAGTAAACGGAGACTGGGAGAGATAAAGCAAGGGCTCATGGTTTTCTAGTATTAGGGCTTGTTGGATGTTAGGATGAGGTTTTAGTTTTGCATTTGCTTTCCCCCAAGCCTAGAAGTAACTAGATCCCTTTATTAAGAGGGCCAGCTCTTTGCCTGAGAGCCAGGTGCTGGGAGCCCCTGGCCTGAGCTTGGCTCTTAGCTGTAGTAACTTAAAATAGTCCCACACTGGGGCAAGTATCTGGGCTTCTATTTTCTGCCAGGGCAACAGTTGATTGAGTTGGTCCAGGATTAGACTCTCCTCACCAAAAAGTAGCATTTATAGTTCGTTTACTTAGATGCAGTGAGCTTTGTAATAGAGTTAGCTTTTTAGTTTTAAGTAGTTAAGTCTTGGGACTAATTCTTGAAGCCTTTCTGTCTCAAACTGCTCTTAGTTAAAGGTGAGACAGATGCCTGTTAGATCCTGGTGGCCTATGGAAACACCATACTTGACCTGATTAGCGCCAGAACTTATGTTAAAGGTGGCCACAACTTTTTAGTGGGAACTCTGGAAAGTTAGGGACCTAGAGTGGTAGACTGTATTAAAATGCAGCATTGTGTTGCCTCTAAAGCAGGCAGTCTTCAAGTTTTTGTAGCAGCTCTTTAAGAAGGGTAGTTTAGCATCTCCTTTGTGGAGTCAGTCAGTCAGTCTCTAATGTTAGGTGGGCACCAGGAGATCTGGTTCAAGCCCCTTATACAACATACTAGATGTTAAGTAACCGTGGGCCTTGGCTTCTGTAGTTCGCCTCAAGGAGGCTCACATGGTCAAGGGCAAAATGTATTTAGACAGTCTTTTTGTTTTTCTTCTGAACAAGTCTCTGTGGTCTTGCTATCTGGAAAACCTATAGGCTCAGCAAAAGTTAAAAGGTTAGAGTGTTACCTAGGGTTTATGCTTGTCCAGCACTGTTTCATGTCCTCTCCCACCTGGTCGGGTTCCTCGGGGCTAAGCTTGGAGCAACTCCACAGCCAGTGTAAGGATTGAGAGAGTCAGTGAAAACATGTTGTCAGCCTCAAGCCACATCAACATGGGATGTCTCCTTCTTTGAATGCTCATCTCACTAATGGTGTGGATTTATATAATCAGCATGGCAATATTTTATGAAGCGAATGGGAAATGCTTACTAATAAATTTCAGGAGCAGTGGGGTAAATAAGACAGTTATTTTGATGTGCTAATTATTTGTGGTATTTACTATTCCAGTGATCTTGCAGTTGAATCATGTTGGATTTGTGTGTGTGTCATTATACTTCTTTAAGCTGAGGTTTTATCCTGCTGGAAGTTCTCCAGGTGTGAGCACTGAAGCAGCAGGGGATACAGCATAGTTTAGTAACAGGCCTAGAGAGCTGAGCCATCAGATCTGACCACCTTTAGGTTCCATTGTTTCTAGGAGTCACAAAGCATTCATTAGAGGAGAAGGTTTTCTAGTTGTACCTGACTGTCTCCCTGAAAACCTGTTGGTGCACTTTATATTGTCTTGACTTGACTTCCTTTCTCCTCAGTATCCTTGGCACACTTGTCCTGGGGTTGTTACTACTATTATTTTTTTCTCTCTCTCAATGTGAGGGGTATGATTTTTTTTTTTTTTTTTTTTTTTTTTTTTTTTTTTTTTTTTTTTTTTTTTTTTTTTGGGGGGTTTTTTTTTTTTTTTTTTTTTTTTTTTTTTTTTTTTCCAACAGCACTCCTGGGAGCCTACTGCTATATCTAGGATGGGCTTGTTATTATAATTCTTAAGGGAGTGGATTTATTTTTTGCCTTTCTTTTTTTGTTTTATCCTAAGTGACTTCTCCATGGTATTCCCCAGCTTTCATTGCCTAAGTCTGGGAATGGGACACAGTAAAGCCTCTATTCTTCTTGTTGTTGTTGTTGGTGGTGTGATGGAGTCATAGTATTGAGGGACTTTTCTTCGGTGTAGGATGAAGTGCAGAATGTCTTCCAAGGCTAAACTGTCCCAGGTCCTGTGAAGATTCAGGCCCTGTCATCTTCCTGTGCTGTATGGTACCAGACATGAGCAGAAGCTAATGCTAAACCCCTCCAGGATATGTGTATGTGAACATGCGGTTTGTGGTGGTGTGTATATGTCTTGTTCCTGGTGCTGTTGACAAGCTTCAAGCAAGAAACAGTTGTAGCCCTTGGCCTTGTTCTTAGTTTCCTGCAGCTGACTTAGTATGATGTGTGGTACCTGGGCTTGGAAAAGCTGTGTGATGCTGGTCAGTAGTGAACTTGTGGAAACTTGTACAAACTCAGGTGAGTATACCTGGTTGAACACACAGGCACAGTGAGTCCCCATCTCTGTCATGTGGCACTGCCAGTGTGTTCTGGTCTTTGTCCGTGTGATAGTCAGATAGATGATGGTATGACCCAAAGGCAAGCAGGACTCTATCATTGGAGATGATATGTTTGCATTCTGTATGGGAGAGCGCTGGAACCTGGCTGAGATCATGTTTGCCAGGGCTCTGCCTACACTCTGTGTTAGAAGAGTGGAAGGGATTGCAAAAGCTCCCCCCACTCAGTGTGTGAAGTCACTTGTGAGGTGGCTTCTCTGGTCACTTGCAGGGTCCTTTAGGAGATGCTGTCTCCCTCAGTACTTACGCCTACTTCCTCTGCTGGACACTGTTACCAGGTTTCTAGAGCCCTGGGGACATGGACAAGCTGTGAGCCCCCCAGACCTCCTGTTAAGCTGCCTCTGGAGTATGGTTATTGCTTGGGCCCGAGGCGAGGCTGAGGCCAGTTGTACACTGTGCTGTGCTGAGGACTGTGGTATGCACTGGGCAGGTGTCACCTCCTTGCTCTTGGACAGCAGTCTTCTTTCTGTCCAGTTCCTCTGTGCCTTCAGTGTGTCTGCAGAAGAAGGGAAGGCAAATGCATACAGCAAAGGGATCTTCACATACTCAGGAGACCACAGACATGTTCATCTAAAAGCCACTTTCCAGGTCTTTCCAAACTAAGGTCATTTGGGTTGCAAGTGTTTGTCAGTAGAATCTTGTGTTCCCAAGCTCTTAGCCATCCTAGGAGTCTACTGTGGACTGGTGATAAGCTTGAAGGCCTAGAGGGATCAACGCTTGCTGACATTTCACTCAGCTTCTTATCATGCCTGCAGATTCTTTACTGTTGCTTAGGCTTTAAACATAACTAGGAGAGAAACACAATCTCATGGGCTGGGGACATGGTACAGTCAGTAAATGTCTGCCGTACAAGCTTGAGGGCTTGAGTTCGGATCCCCAGCACCCACGTACAGGCCAGTGGCCCAGCACATTATAATCTGGGCGTTGAGGTGGAGGACCAGTGGGGCAAAGACAAGAGGGTCTCTGGAGCTCGTCGGCCAGTCACCATAGATGAATTGATGAGCCAAGTTCAATGAGAGATCCTATCTCCAAAAATAAAGTGGAGAGTGGTTGAGGAAGACCCCCAACATTAGCCTCTGCTGTCACATGCTTGTGGACACACATACACACACCCACATGAAAACATATACACTTAGATACTATACAGGGAGACATGGCAGACAGGCAGACACAGAGACAGAAGCCTCAGTAATTCCAAGTGTGGCTTGAGGTGTTCGGCTCTAGTTTACTCTTATTACAGTTCAATTCCTATTTATAGATATGTGGCTTGATTCTTCCTCAGGGTGCTCATGGGAGCTTAGAAGACCCCAAGAATGTGACCCACCATAAGTTAATACATGCTGCTTCAGAGAGGGTGCTGAGTGACACCAAGACTATCTTGGAAGAAAACATCCAGGACCAAGGTAAGGAGGCCTCAAGAGGCAGTATACACAGCATGGCGCCTGTGTCCCAGTGCCAACCACACGTGCTGTGCTTTTCTGTGTTTAGACAGGAACAGGAGAACCAGATTGACTGGGGCTCTGTTCATTTATTTATTTTTAATTTTTTCATTAAAAGAAGTGTGGGTTTTCATGTACTTGTGAAAAATAGCAGAAACATAACCTGAACAACCGGCAGACATCTGAGAAGCTGAAGGAGGGTGTTATGTTTAATCCTGTTTTAAAGCAAGACCGGATTTTGGAGCTTCTGTGGCCTCATTGTTGTGCTAGAAGTGCTCACTACAGTGGCTGTTTTGGGGTCCCTATGAGATACTTCTGTTCTACACACCCTCGTCTTCATTCATGCTCAGCTCTGGGAGAAAATTTGTTTTCTGTATGTCATTCAGATGAGGACTTGAGGGTGTGGTCCTTATGATGAGCTATGATGTCATTCAGATGAGGAAGGACTTGAGGCTGTCGTCCTTATGATGAGCTATGACCAAAGCTCGGAATGGAGTAGGAGGTGGTCCCTGCCTTCACCCCCATGGTAGACTGTGGGCTGACTATAGTTCAGGTTATTCAGGCTTTAGGTCAAGCTCTCTAGCCTTACAGAATTTTAGGACCAAGCTCTTGAAAATAAGGATATTGTGCTAGATGTCTACCAGTACCCTGTGTGGTCATTGGGGATGTACTGCCCACTTCTGAAGCCACAGATCATCTATGGTGACCCAATGGCCACTTCAAAGCTGAGGAAGGAGAGCTGGCTTGGCTTAAGAGGGACCCAGAGGAAACCCTGCTTTCTGACTTTAATTATCTAGCACCATTCTTATGTGTAATGTGCGTGCGTATGTGTGCACACAAAGTTGTGTATACGTGTATTAATATGCCTGCAGAAGTCTGAGGTTGACATCACTTTATTCATTAAGACAGGGTCTCTTGGTGAACCCAGAGCTTGTCTATATGGCTATTGTGGGTAGCCAGTTTGCTTTCTTATCTATGGCTTCCAAGTATTACAGTTATGGATAAGCTGCCATGCCCACCTGTCATTTATGTGGTTCTGGAGATCTGAGTTCCAGTCCTCACTCTTGTACAGAAAGCCCTTAAGCCACTGAGCCATCCCCTCCATCCCTCATCTGGTACCTTTCATGTCATTTATGGCTATGAAATGGTCACTGACTTTGTAGATATAACTGTTAAATTTTTTTCTAGATGTCTTGTTATTGATAAAAAAGCGTGCTCCTTCTCCACTTCCTAAGATGGCTGATGTCTCAGCAGAAGAAAAGGTAAGTTCCAAAGTGAGAGCTAGGCCTTTTCACTGGTAGGTGTTTCTTGTGATTCAGCCTTTAAAGTGCTCACTTTATTCCCTGGGCCTGTCTAGTCTCTCCACAACATGTGTGCTGTGAAGGGTCCTTTATTATGGCCGAGCTTGCTCTGCTTTGAGGGTGTCTCCTGGCAGGAGAGCTGCCTCCGGTCTGGAAGCAGAGGAGAGTGAGGAGGCCATCCTCAGTGGGTGCTTCCTCCTGTGTTCCTTCCGTGAGTGCCGTGTTCCATCCCTCCCTTCTCCCAGACGAGCACTATAGACAGCGGTAGCTGGACCCCTGCACATAAGGCGCAGACGTGCTGAGAGGTGACCAGCAGCTGTGCTCCTCCATTGGCCTGTGTGTGTTCTTGCAGTTGTGTTGGGTTCTGTGACCTGGAGTCCATGTTAGAGGTCCATCTGTGGCTTACACCTCTATCTGGGGCCTGAGTAGAACTACCCAATTGTTACTAGTGCGGTGGCTGCTCCAGAGCCCGTCTGCAGTGCAAGATGCATCCTGTGAGGAGTCTTGTCTGGACACCGATCATACACCCGTGCCTGGTGCAGAGAAAGGATATGTTTCCATGCCTGCAGAGGCCAGAGAAGTTATCTGGTCCAGGGTATTCCTGGAGCTAGAGTTACAGATGGTTTTGAGCCTCCTGAAGTGGGTGCTAGGCACCGAACTTAGGTCCTGTGGAATAGCAGCAAGAACTCTTTAACTGCTGAGCCATCTCTCCAGCCCCAGGATGTGTTCTTTCAAAGGGCAGCCATCTTTGTTTAACAGCTTTTCCTGTCCCGGGTCTGGACTTTCTCCTGTGCACTCTGAAGTGCCCTGGAGAGTGTTGAGCTCATGGAAGGATCAGGCCAACTCTTGGGCTGGTTCCATGACCTGATAGCAAACAAGTTAATTTTGGAGTCTCTTCTGGGGCCAAGGATACAGGAGAATGCCTGGGCTTTACGCCCTCCTTATCTGTGGCCACCTGGCCATGGCGGTGTGGGTGTGGGTACACGTAGGCAGCAAATGGGCAGGCTGCTCCATCCATCTTCACAAGACAGTTCCTGGGCCACCCGCTGCTTTCCTGAGCTGAAGGCAGAGCTCAGATTACAGTTCTGAGCCGTTAGACTTGGAGTCCCTGTAACTTTTAAGAACATAGTTCTGACCCCAAACTGTGTGGCCTGCTGCTTGCCTAGGGTACGTGCTAGAGTACCTAACTAGTAGTTGCTAGAGCTGCCTTGCCATAGTGCATGACTGCAGAGTGAAACTGCATGGCATCGTATGAAATTCTAAGTAAAACAATGTGGTTAGTAAGAGTCAAAGAGTACTGCAAATCTAATAAAAATACTGGACTCATAGCAGATCCCAGCTGCTTCCCACTTGCCGCTGAGAACCATCCCGGTTCACCTCTAATTCTTTCAGCTGTTTCCCTTGGCAGTTAGTTCTCTTCCCTCTTTCTAGACACTCTGCATGCATTGCTCTTTCTGCCATTACCAGTGTTAGATTGTGGCTTCTTGGTGATAAGGATACAGCTTCCCTCCCCCTCTTTCCCGCAAGTGATAACAGAAGGGTAGGGGAAGACTTTTGTGTTCACTTACTATCCTAGTTAGGATTTTGCAGGCAACAGGAAGTCAACTGACAGTCACACTGAGGGAAGCTTGAGCAAAAGAGACCTCAAAGCCCGCCCTCACAGTGACACGCTTCCTCCAGCACTTCAACAAGCCACATTCTAGTAGTGTCACTCCCTCTGAGGGCTGTTTTCTTTCAAACCATCACGCTTACTATTGCCATTGAAATATTCTTCTCTGCCAGGAGCATGGGGTATTGAAATATTTTGGCCTGGTGATGGCGGCACACGCCTTTAATGCCAGCACTCAGGAGGCAGAGGCAGACAGATCTCTGAGTTTGAGGCCAGCCTGTTCTGCAGAGCAAGTTCCAGGACAGCCACGGCTAGGGAGAAAAAAAAGGTTTTGTTTTTGTTTTTTCTTTTGTCTTAGAGCTGGAGACGTATGTGGCTTGGTGGTTGAACACTTGTGTTGTGTGTTGCTGCCCACTGTGCTACCCGGTCTCTGCCTCTTCCTGAGCTGTTTGTTGGGTTTCTGTTGCCTCTTGTTGCCACAGAACTGAGGCTTGTGAGGACAGAAGGCTCACCTGACTTGTGTGCATTTCTTTCTGAGGGAGGTGTGCTCGGTGCTCTCTCCTGCAGTTGACAGGATTCTGTCCCTGCTGTTAGCTGGGGACTACCTCAGTTCCTGGGGACAGTTGGCATGGCCTTCCGTCTTCCTCAAAAGAGCAGAGGTGTTCAGTGGTTGAACCCCCTTTGCTGGAAACAGTGATGTCCTGTGTAAGGGCTCTAGTTGGTGCTTTGTGCCTCTAGACAGCCTGTGCCAGCTCGGGCAGAGACCTTGCGCCCCTTCCTACTCCAGTCTTACCTGTTCTGGTTGGCTTGCTGGTTATGTGAGTAGCTGGGGTGAACAAGAAGCAAAGCAGGCAGCAGAGTGCAGGAAGGTTCCCCCTGCCCCTCTCCCTTCCTCCCCCTCTTCAGTGCAGCCTCCCACTCTAGGCTCTCAGGTTTCACCAGACTGTTGTTGGCCAAGGCCAGTGAGGTAAAATTATCATTCTAGCTCTTGGATCCCAGGTCTGCCTTTTCTGGCATCAGTATCCCGATGCCCTTCAGGAGGTTGGTATGGCTTTGCTCTTAGTAGGTTGTGTCCTGTGGGCTCTTGGCGTTAACTATGGCCGCAGTCCTTGTGTGTCCTCCAGTACCTTCTGAACTTGCTGAGTGCTGCTCCTCTGCTGGTTTGGTTTTCTGTCCTGTCTCATCTGTGAGCTTCTGCCACTTTCATCCTTTACTTTCAATTATGGAGGCGGCTTGGGAGGCCTCCAGGCTTCATTGCAGCTGTGCATTTCCTCTACTCCAGCCCCACCAGAGTACCACAGGACTGCCGCTCTGGCAGCACCAGCCTCTGTCTTCACCTGCCATTGGCTTATAAGCATCATGTTAGGCTTCCCCTTTCAATGCTGTGCCCAGAACTTTCTAGAATCTTCTATCCCAAGGGGATACAGCTAAAGCTTAGGAGATCACTGTTCTCCTCCCTGTGGGAGACTGGTCTAGGTTTATTATCATACTCCTCGTGTTCCTGGGCTCTTTTCTGACTTGAATCATTTCTTCTGCAGAAGAAGCAAGAGCAAAAGGCTCCAGACAAAGATGCTATCCTTCGGGCAACGGCCAACCTGCCTGCCTGTAGCACAGACCGCACTGCAGTCCAGACCACCATGAGAGATGTGAGTACCTGCTACAAGTGCTTTGGGCTGGTGTGGTGACTGCCATATGCTGTGGTCCTGGCATTCAGGAGGCTGAGGCAGGAGGATGCCCCCTCCCCAAAAGAAAAGAATCTGAAGCAGAATATTCAGGAGACTTTTGAACTATTCCATAAATTGTAATTTTTTTCAAACTATAAAGTTGACAAGATATGTATAGCACTGGACAGACAGACAACTGTAGGGAAGGAAATGCAGCTTCACTCTGAACACAACAAAGCCTTCAGGGAGGGGTGTGAGCTCCCCAGTTACTTTGGACAAGAAAAGTTAAGTTAAAATCAAAAGCCTGTAGCATGTGTGCTAGTTGGTGCAAAAGTATGCTGTTGCAGGAGTTGGGAAAAGTGGCCAGCATTTAACTTTTATCAGTTCTGGGTCCACATTGGCAGTGCTGGGAGGCAAACCTCTCTGGGGTCTTTGTTGAAGAGGTCCATTTGATAAGAGCTTTGTAATTCTTCTCCAGTGACTGGCACATGTGTCCCTCCCTGGTTTCTGTGAGTCCAGCAGGGTGAGACAGGGTCTCAGGAGGGGTTAGGCTTGTGATGTTCCATCTTCAGACCCAGTACCAGGCAGGGCTCTGGGCTGGGGGTGGGGTTTCTCTAATCTCACCAGTCCAGGGTTTTTGTTTGTCAGTGAAACAAAGAGTCTCACTGTGTAGATCAGGCTGGCCTTGAATTTACAGAGATTTGTCTGCCTCTGCCTTCCAGGTGCTGGAATTAAAGGTGAGGGCCAGAGTGTCCTCATAGATTTGGAGGGTTGTGTCCAGGGTAGGGTTGAAGATCTAATCAGGTTTGTTGGACCTTCAGAGAAACGATCTTTTTTTTTTCTTCTATTTTAGACAGGGTTTCATCGTATAGCTTAGGTTGGCCTCAAACTCCCAGCAATCTTCCTGTCTCAGTCTTGCAGGAGCAGGGATTACAGGTGTGCATCACTGTGCCAGGCATGATCTTTTTCTTCATTCCACTGCAGTTCCAGACTGAACTCCGGAAGATCCTGGTGTCTCTCATTGAGGTGGCACAGAAGCTGTTAGCACTGAACCCTGATGCAGTTGAATTGTTTAAGAAGGCAAATGGTATGAGTGGGTCCTAGCCTGTACCCACCAACTGTCTGCCCAAGCCTCACACTGATGGGGGCGGGGCACGCTCCCTGTGTGTGTATAAGAGCTCATGTTAAGGCCTCAGTTTTCTGTGGCATTAGTAATTGGTAGGAGCCTTTGCAGATAAGGCTGTGGGGCTTCAGAGTCTTAGGAATCCCCTCATGGCAAATCTTCTTTTTTTTCTCAGCTATGCTGGATGAAGATGAGGATGAGCGAGTGGATGAGACTGCCTTGCGGCAGCTCACAGAAATGGGCTTTCCTGAAAGCAGAGCCTCAAAGGCCCTTCGGCTGAACCAGTATGTTTTCTTTCTTCCCTTTTTGGAGTTTGGCTTGGGCTTCCCTGTGATGATCTCCTCCCCTAAGCTCTGATGGAGTCATACTCTTTTTTACTTTTTAAAGATTTAAAATTCTTATTTATCTGTGCCTATACATGAACCCGCACATACACCCTGTGCATGCATGTCCATAGAAGCCAGAAGAGGGAGTTGGGTCTCCTGGAGCTGGAGTTATAGACTGTTGTGAACCTCCTGATATGGGTGCTGGGAAACAAACTCGGGTCCTTTGGAAAAGCAGTATGAGCTTCTCCTCTGAACCTCTGAGCCATCTCTCAAACCCAACTAAGTCATTTCTAATATGTGTGTTTTAAAAGACGTACCTTATTGTGCTTCAGAAGTAGTTTCATTTATGATTTTGTGTGTATGTGTCTTATTATCTATACTGGATCTATACTGGTCTTGAACTTCTGGACTCATGTAATCCTCCTGCTTCAGGCTTCTAAGTAGCTGGGACTGAAGGTGTGAACCCCCATACCTGGCTACTAAGAGTTAAAATTAGTCTGTAGATGGGCCCTGCACTTTCAGATGAGGAAGCTCTAAATCATTCGACTATATCAGACTTGCCCCTGTTCTTCATAGTCTTCATGCACTTTGGGTTTCAGCTGCTCAGATCCCATATGAGTAGCTAGACCAGAGCTGCTCAGTCACTTTGTGCTGTGGGCCAGGACCTAGACTCCTTTGTTCTGGGCACATGTCTGTGCTTGCCTTGTTGGGTCTTGGGAGTTTGAGGCAAAGGCTTGTAGAGGTTTTTGTCCTGAGAGATCATCTGCTGCTGTTGCTGCTGCTGTTCTTGCTGTCTCTGTTGAAACATGTTGGAGCACCTGAGATAGGAAGTCTGCAGTGACCTTTCTGGGGAGCTGAGGAGACTCTCTTGTTCCCTTCCAGCATGTCAGTGCCTCAGGCCATGGAGTGGTTAATTGAACACTCAGAAGATCCAGCTATTGACACGCCTCTTCCAGGCCATGCCCCGCAAACAGCGGCAGGTGCTGCAGCCACCACCTCCACCTCTCCCGAAGGGGCCTCGGAAGCTAGTGCTGGAGATGAGGAGGCCCGGGATGAGCTCACAGAAATCTTCAAGAAGATCCGCAGGAAAAGGGAATTCCGAGCCGATGCTCGGGTATGTGATGGAGACCTCAGCATGAGGTTGGCTTTGTCATTGTGTTGTATAAGGATGCTGGGAGACCTAGAGTCTTATTTAGGAGTTCTTATTTAGGCCTGGGCAGCTTATATATATATCAGTGCTTGGGTTCAATTGGCATTTTCTGCTCATTGACATCTCCTGAAAAGCCGAGTGTACAACTTCGTCTGCTACAAGTGTGCTGCCGCACTTGTTGCTGTGGCCTTTGGGCTGGGTGGGCAGTGCCAGAGAGCTGGAGGAGCATCTTGTGGGCTGGCAAGGGAGTGGGGTGCTACTGGATAAGGACCCAGGATCTAGGATGCTCCCTGCCCTGCATCAGCTGCCACAAGTGCACACTTACGGCCCCGCCTCATCATCACCACAGGTTGAGACGCTGTCGCCTCTGTGCTCTTTATTCCCCTCCTGTTCTTTGCTGGAGTTTTCATCTCTCCTTTGGCCTTTCACTTTCTTCAGGTTACAGATCTGCCCACTCAGGTGCCTGCTACTTGCTCTCCAGATTTTGGCATGTTGAATAAATGGTTTTCTCAGGATTTCATCTGTGGCTTGTATTTTCTTTAGCAGTCCTGTTGGCCAAGTTGAGAGATTTCTAGATAACTGGGCTTCACCTTTGCAGGGGTGAAGACTGTAGCTGAGGCCTGTGTTTAGTCTGTTGTCCTGGCTTCACTTTTGCAGGGGTGAAGACTGTAGCTGAGGCCTGTGCTTAGCCTGTTGTCCTGGTGCAGTCATCTGCAGGACCAACTGTACTTCAGAAAGACCAAACATCTCCTTGCTTTGCCCTGGCTTTAAGCAAGGGTTCCAAGTGCCCTTTCCTACTTCATGTGCCAAGTGCTATTTGCTGCTGGGACTGGCTGAAACAAACCTGCATCACAGTCCTGCTCCCTGGTGGGCAGTGTCCTCCGGTGACGTGCTGACCAGCTTGTTCTTCTCTCGTAGGCTGTCATTTCGCTGATGGAGATGGGCTTTGATGAGAAGGAAGTGATTGATGCACTCCGAGTGAACAACAACCAGCAGAATGCTGCTGTGAGTACCAGCAAATTGCATTCTGAGCATCTAATGTTGCTTTTACCTCATGTGGCAGGCATTGGGAATGTCCCTTGTGTCGGGATTTCTACGCATAGTTGGTGATGTCACTTTTTATGTGAAATACTAGGAAAAATGTTTCAGACAGAAAATCCTGGACCCACATGCTTTTTGTGTACATATTCTGTGGGTATTAACTTTAATTAAGATTGAATTTCATGGGATGGGTATGGTGGCCCACGCCTTCAGTCTCAATACTTGGGAGGCAGGGGCAGGTGGTTCTCTGAGTTTGAGGCCAGCCTGGGCTACACAGAGGAACCTTTTCTCAAAGCAACAAAACAAACAATCAAACAGACAAGTAGAAAAGATGGAATATGATGCCATGAACACATAGCAGCTGCTGACAGGCTCTCTGTTTGGAGAGGACTGTGTGATGGGCCTGTGACTCTTCACTTGTGTGTGGAGTTGAGCCTCAACACAGTTCTAGATCTAAACTTCCCAGGCTCATTGGCTATGGAGAGATATCGTCAGTCAGTGTTAGGGACTGTGTTGTGACCAGGGCTGTTAGTGATCAAATTGAACTGCAATGCCAGGTCTGCAAAAAAGCCTGCAAAGTTCAGGTCCTTCCTGGCTTTGCAGCAGGGGGAGCTTGTGGGGAACCACAGAAAGGGATAGGTGAGCCCATGTACCTTGAGAAGGCACTAACAGATCCTCTGATGTTCTTGGGTTTTTAGTGTGAATGGCTGCTAGGGGACCGGAAGCCATCCCCTGAGGAGCTGGACCAGGGCATCGATCCCAATAGCCCTCTCTTTCAGGCCATCCTGGACAACCCAGTGGTGCAGCTGGGTTTAACAAACCCTAAGACATTGCTAGGTACGTGTGCCTGCTTAGGCCAGCTTAGGCAGGGGACACATGGTGGACGGGTCCCTGCCACAAGACACGGTACTAGAGAAATGGTTTGGCCACTGCTAGTGTGCTGTGCAGGTTGGCTTCTACAAGGCATTTTTTTTTTAGCTATGCTTCTGAGCCTGATCCCTGTAAGTCAGGCTCTGTCTTGGTAGGGTGGGTTTCTGTGGGGGATGGGAGGGTTGGGGCTTGAGGAGAGCAGAGCAGTGGCCTGACCTGCGTGGGGATAGAAGATGAGGAGATGGTGTGTTTGGACTTTTGTACTTGAGATATATATTTATACATTAAAAATCTGCCTGTCTCTGCTGGGTGGTGGTGGCACACACCTTTAATCCCAGCACTTGGGAGGCAGAGGCTGGTGGATCTCTGAGTTTGAGGCACTGGTCTACCGAGTGAATTCCAGGACTACGTAGGCCAAGATCCAAAGCTACACAGAGAAACCCTGTCTCAAAAAACAAAACAACAAAAAGTCCTCCTGTCTCTAAAATCTTTAAGAAAGAAAGTTCACATAATGGGGCTAACAAGATGGCTTAGTAGGTAAGAGTATTTGCTGGCAAGTCCAAGTTTGAGCCCTAAAAGTCACATAGGGAAAGGCGAAACTGACTTCTGCTTGCACACTGTGGCATGTGCATGCCCCTTAAATAAACAAATGCCCAAAATAGAAATAAAACCTTAAGTTTGTACCTTTAAAAATAGAGCTAAATAGCCATGCACATGCCATTCATTTGTAAACAGTACAGTTAGCCAGTTTC
This sequence comes from Sigmodon hispidus, assembly GCA_004025045.1. NCBI lineage: Eukaryota > Metazoa > Chordata > Mammalia > Rodentia > Cricetidae > Sigmodon > Sigmodon hispidus. The sequence goes on along the minus strand of PVIH01014498.1, from coordinate 894 downwards.
AGTGGCCATGCCTGTAATCTTAGCACTTGGAAGGCAGAGGCAGGAGAATTGAATGGCTAAGACCAGCCTGGGGTATATTGCAAGGCCCTGTTGCAACCTCTGCCCACACAGCAGTCATCATCAGTGTCCACAGTACTGGTTCCAGGGAGTGTGTGCAAATACTCAAGTCTCATAATGGAGCATAGAACCTGATGTGGCTTACACCTGCGATTGCAGAGAAAGACAAGGGTGTTCCAGGCCAGCCTCAGCTAAGAGTGAAAGCTGTCTTAAAGAAACAACAGAAAAGTCAGAGTATTGCTTATACTCTCCAGATTTCTTTTGGCTTCTAATGTAACATAAATGCCAGGAGAGTGGCTGTGATTCTGAATTGTTCAGAGATGATGACAATATTAAAAGTCCATATTTGTTTGTGTACATGTACAGGTTTTTTGGAACTTGTTTGCTTATTTTTTGTTTGTGTTTGTTTGTTTGTTTGTTTTAAGACAGGGTCTGATTGTGTAGCCTCTTGCATCAAGGTGGGCCTTTCCTCAGAGTTTTAGTCCCAGTGAGTGCGGAGAGCTGGCCCATCCAGTCCCTGCTTTGTTCTTCTGAGCCTTCACATGCCATTCCCATACGCCATCTATGTCCTTGCTTACTAGTGGCTATGACCCTGAGGACCTGTTCCTCCTTGGCTTTGGCCACTCACTCTTTTTTTTTTTTTTTTTTTTTTTTTTTTTTTTTTTTTTTTTTTTTTTTTTTTTTTTTTTTTTTTTTTTTTTTTTTTTTTTTTTTAAACTTTATTTATTTATTTGCCTTGGTGTTTACCTGGAACTGGAACTACAGACAGTTGTTAGCTGCCATGTGGGTGCTGGGAATCGAACCCGGGTCCTCTGGAAGAGCAGACGGTGCTCTTAA
>PVIH01014497.1:0-53565 GCA_004025045.1 Sigmodon hispidus | reverse complement strand
GGAAAAAAAAATTCAGAGGGAAAGATGAACACAAAGAAAATATATGTGTAGCAATCTTATTTGTATTTCCACCCTTGATAAGCCATGCTTATCATTCTTATCCTCTGTATAGTTATTGTTAACTCTTCCACATTTTAAATTCTTTTTACTGTGTTTTTTTTTGATAAATACAAAATAAAGAAGGAAAAAAATAAAAAAAAATTAAAAAAAAAAAAGAAAATGAAGCCCAGAGACATTATATTAAACACAGATTACATAATAATTATAATCTTCATCTTTTATTATAACATGTACTACTTCAGGGTAGTTGTTCTTGATCATAAAAATCCATGTAGGAAGATTTCATTTTAAGATTTTATACATATATATGTATATGTATATGTATAAACACACACAGAGTTACTTAGCAAAAAAAGACTCGTGGAATTTAACTTTAACTAGAAGGCACTTATGGCCATCAAGGACTCTACTGTTTGTAATTCATCAATGACCACACAGAGATTAGTAAGGTCACTTGTAATGGCAATGTCCACACAGAAGATTCTAGATCCCTGCACTTTGTGTTCCTTTGACTTTCTGCCCCTCTTTTTATGTTAGCTATTAATTCTAACATCTATCAGTAGGATTGTATTCAGTAGCCTCCATCCTTACTCCCATACCTTCTATGGCCAATGAGAACTGAGACATCAAATCCATGTGATGTTTACAACTATGACAAACATGACTGCACAAAAGATGAGGAACTAAAATATTTAAAATAGGAAATAGTGATTTTTACTTTGGCTCTTATATAACAGAGTTTAGAGAGTCAATGTTGGCGAACAGAAAAAAAGAAGAACAAACAGGAGGAAATTTATGTAAAACAGTATACATATATGAAATTTAAAAATAAATTTAAAAAAATACAGTGACATACTATCAAGATATTCTTTTTACAAATACAACACAAAAATGAACTATGGGAATGATTTTAAACTCAAGAATTCATACATTTTTTGGGTCAAGATTTCCACAATGGTGGGTTTTGTTTACCTAAGTAATAGATTCTACTTCTGAGAAATTTCATGTTAACAATAGATGAGTTGAAAATAGATTTTCCCTTCCCATCCCCACACATAAACAGCCTCCTAAGTTATTGATGTCTGCACTTCACAACTACACCAACAATAATGACCACAACAACTGGAAGGTTTTCTGACAGTACAAATCTTGACAAAGAGACAGTTGAGATTACCTGTAACACCACAGAACTGTGGGTATTGCTGGAAAACATGCGTGTGCTTCCTGCCTTGCAAGACTGCAAATGGGAAGCGAGCCCCATTTCACTGCTTCCAAGGCACAGTTTCAGGTGCTGGTCGTCCTCTTCCACAAGAGATCTGAAAGATTTATTAAACAAGAAAGAAAGGAAAATGAAAATGTGCATAAATCACAGTAATGAAAAAAACAGCAAAACAGTCAGCTTTTGCTGACAATCATCTATCTATGGAACATGCTGCGTTCATTTCACTGCATTCTAACTTCATACCAGTCCATAGCATAGAAGAAATGCACTATTTAAAATGCTTTCCAAGAACAGAAAATGTAGAAAAGAAATGAAAAAACAAATAAAAGAGAGTTTTAGGCTACAGTCTCAAGGGACTTTTAAGATGACAATATTTGCTTTGTGTATTTTACTATTCAGATAGCAATGCCATCAAATTGTGTCCTCCATGGTTGTGTATAATTTCAAGTACCTAATTTTAGAAAGCAAAAACTAGCAACTGATGTATTTAATCACTGCTATCAAGTACTTGCAAAGAACTCCACAATAAGCTCTTTTACTTTAAGACAGCCCAATGTAAAAGGTTATATTATTAGCTCCCTTTTCTTTTTATATTAAAAAGTCTGCCTGCACATGTGTCACAAGTGTGCCTGGTACACACACAGGTCAAAAGAAGGAGCCAGATTCCCCACAACTGGAGGTACAGATGATTGTGAGCCATGATGTCGGTGCTGGGAAACAAATTTTGGTCTTCTGTGGGAGCAAGAAATACTCTTAACAACTTAGCTATCTTTCTATGTCCTATCTCTCTTTTTCAAAAGAAAAATAAATTTAGAAATAACTACCCAGTTTATTCAAGTAATAGAGTCAAGATTTAAATTTAAATCTGGCTTTATTTCAATTCCCATACATCCACATTAATAAAAGTAAAAACAAATTAATGCAGTACTTCATTTTGCTGTTATTCATAATAGTTTTAGTCAATTCTAACCAAATATAATTTTACAAAAGAAATAAAAAATTTAGCTTTCTTTTCCCAATTTGGAATTGCTTAGAGAAACAGCTATATTCTACCAGAATTTCCATTTTTTTAAAAGAAATGGATAAAGTAAATAAAAGATATCTCTATAGATATATTAAAATAATTGTTTTCCCCTCAAGAGCCATAAGAAATGATTGCAGAATGTGGAATCTCCAAGACATTTAATTATTAAAGTCGATAATAAAACCTTTGATAGTCACAAGGCTTTCCTTAGGTTATACTAAAAATTGACCACCCTGGAATGATCTGTCATTATTTCTTACAAGAGGCCTTTTGTACCCTTAACTCTACATAGCTGAAATGGATTCTGGATCATGTGCCCAAGAACAAGGAGTCCTTGGCTCTGAATTGGTTTGGTTTGTGCATTCATGATAGACAGTGCTAAGTGGATATTAGGAAAAGAAAGAGCATTGATTTAAATTTTCCTACTTATCTAAAATTTCCTGAAATTTAAATTATTTGGTTTCCTAGTTGGACTGTCTAATATCAAAGATTTCACCCTTTCCCTGTAATATATATATATATATATATATATATATATATATATATATATAACCTGAGCTGTTCAGTTTTACTAAGAGCTTTAAGACTATAGCTACTTTATAGCTACTTTAAACAAAAACAAAGATGTTGCTTCTGAATACTGACACCAATCAAGTGTTTTTAAATCCTGTAATAATTAGCAGAAATTCTTGCCTTAAGGGTGACATCAATTCTTCTTAACAATATTAGGGCCATAGTATAATGAAAAATGAATTAATAAAATATAACCATGTTTTATTCATCTCTCATAGATATTTAATAAAGAATAATTCAAATAAGATTTTGACAAGCATAAAAGAAAATGAACATAGCCTTCCATTAAAGTTTCAGAAATAGCTTTAAAGGGAATGATATACTATATATATAATTTACATAGCATGCAAAATACTCATATACATGTTTGTAGACAGGCAGCAGAATTTATAGCATCAATTGGAAAAGTCAGAAATAGATAGATGGTGAAGCACATCTCTACCCAGAATATATCTATCCATCTAAAATTATTTTAATAGCAAGTTCAAGCAGACTGCTATTAATTTCTATATTCCCTACACACAGCCTGGTATGAGAAGCTTAATTTATGTCCTGTGACTGAATATGGAATCTCATTTCTGTGAATCATTCCAAAGACATTTCTTTATCATGCAGTGCTTAAATGGCCATGAATTATCATTTTTACAGCAAGGACAGAGTAAAGCTGCAGCTGCTTCGTCCTGATGACATATCCTAGAAGTTGCTTCTCTGAATAAACTACAGATAACGTGTTTACTTGTCATTTGTCCCTTGCTCTCAAAATTGAGCAGGTTTATGTAAAAATGCAACCCTTTCTTGGCAATAGGAGATAACTGGTTTTCTAATTAATTACTTCAAAAGCTGGAGAAGCCCTCATGCTAGACTTCTGACATACTGGGGAGACTGACTCCTTAACATTCAAAACACTCCTATCATCGCTGCACCAGTAACAGCACATGTCATGTCAACCTTCTTAGGAGACTCAATACGCCCTTCTATCTTCTTTTTATTAAATTTATTGACTGCAGGGAAAGAGCACTATTCTTCAACACTGTAAGGAATTAATAGCTTTCTCTTTCTGTAAAGCCTAAGCTTCAATTATATCATGTTATATTAAGGGATTATTTCTCATACAAATACCAGACCAAAAAATATTTTTACAGAGATTTATCCTTCAAGTCATATACTTAAAACAATATGCATGCCAGTGCTTCTGAAAGGGCAGAGGAAAGGAAGGAATTTTGCTTCCAATCCCTGCTTCTCACCACACACATATTGCCTAACAATGCTTGTGGACAGTTTTCATTGTGCCAGCTGAGGGTAGGCAATTACTGTCATCTCCTGGGATGCTGCTAGACATACTACAGGATACAGGACAATTTTATATGTCAAAGATGTTTTCAGGCCAAAAATGTCAATGGTGTAAGGTTCACAAACCCTGCTTTAGAGGAACTGACTTCCACATGAAGTGTTTATCAAGTAATTTCATGTTTTAAATGTTTTCCAATCCTTGGCTTGACTCCACAAAGTAATGTTAGCAGTACAAAAACACAGTGGGGATTATTAATTATCACTAAGTCTTCTAAAGCCATCTTAACAGAATGCCTCAGCTCTCCTCATCCCTAACATTTTGAAAACTCAAGTGTTTACAACAGATCAGTAGATAATCGCTCTGGTGTTTATGAGATAATTATGTAGAAAAGTTTTTTTATATTTTATACAGAAATAATTTCTCAATTCTGCTTAAAACAGTCATTCACTGGGCTTAATTTTACATGACAAGTTACGATCTTGTAAATCTTGAACAAATCCTACTATTTTATAAATACTAAAAGGTTATTGGAAGGGGACAATGTCTTCATCAGTTGTTTCCTAAAACTTAAATCTTTCTGCTATCACATTACAATCTATATATGGCTGCCAAACTAATCCTGCACACTGGACATACTTTATTTTCAAAACAACAATAAACCAATGAATATAAAACTAATCTTTAAAAAAATGTGTTTGCTTAAAGAAAATAATTACTGTTTTATTGTTGCTGTTGTTGTTGTTGAAGAGCTGTGGTTTAGAGATGAGGCACTCTCTACATCATTTTACTAAAACCACTGCAAAAATGAAAAAAAAAAACTTAGACATTTAGCAGTGCAATTACTTACACTGTTGTTTGAAGACAGAAAAAGAATCTAAGCAATTGTCATTTTGTTGAAAGGAATGCCAACATTGTAATCTTATCTCAAACTTTCCATATTTTATAAGAACCTCAAGTAAAACATGTAAATAAACACAAATGCACAAATTCATATAGACATATGTACACGTAGTTAGCAGATAAAAATGTCCAATTGTTTCAGTATTTCAGAACATGCAAATCAATGCAAAGCATCTATCTTTTAAACTTATAAATTATGAAAGAGTAGAACACCAGACACACTCTCAAAATTACTAGTGCAGACATGCATGATGTCCCTGGAGTCTATGTGGAGCTGCTTATCCAAATGGATATTTGACAAAAAAGCTTCTAAGAATTACTAGACCAGTCTTTTTGTCTTTATTTTATGATAATGAAGGATTATGCACTACATCTATGTCCTAGAAGACTGCCACCAAAAGAGTGCTCTATGTGTCTTGTTAAAATGTTTCCTATACAGAACAGGGATGAATAGTTCATTTGCTCAAGGTTCTATGAATAACAGAATATTCTTACAAATTACTCTGCCACTCATATTTGTTGGTATTCTCCATGGGAGGGCACCTCTAAATTTGCATCGAGTACAAACTCACAAACTTCCTCTGAATAGTCCTCAATCTCTACATGCAAAAACCTAAATCTACTGAAACCAATGCTATTGTGTTGGAAATTGAAGTATCATCTTTGTAAATTATAAAATGCACATTTTATTTTCTTGGCTTCTTTCACCACAAACATAAATCCATTTTAAATGCAAATGCCAAGGAAGGTGACATTTCACTGTCACTTCAAGGAAAAGAGAATCATTTAGTGCTTTTTGAAATTATCATGAGAATACATTAAAACCAGACAACTTCTCTTGGTATGTAAGTTATGTATGCCAACTTACACATTGGTGGCTTAACATTTAACTTACAAATAAAAAACAGTACACTGAAATTGTAAGGAAATATTTTGTCCTATACATTCCTAAAGTGCTTGTTATTTGTCAGAATAAAAACATGAATCAGAAAAAAATATTAAGTATATGAACAACAGCTTTATTTTTTTCTATTTAGTTATTGGTTAGGTTCATGGTGAAACTTTTAGCTTGCTATCATTTCCCTATACATATTAAAGCTTACATGTATTGTAATAACACAGTTTCACTACAACAAAACACTTGTGTCTCTTGAGTTAGTGCCTAAAGTATAATAGAAATATCTTAAGTTCCAAGATCAATAATATTATCACAACGAAAAGTTACTGCCAGTGGGTGAGCATATAAGGATGCAACACTAACAAGACAACAAACAAGACAGCCTGAAATGTTTTAACAGTATCAAGTCAACAGCTCCTCCTTTCCACAACCCAGCCCTCAGGAAAAGAAAAGGCAGATTTCAAACTTACAGTTTTAAAAGAAAATCAAGAAAGGGGTTTTCTTCAAAGAAGTACTCTCCTTCCATTTGTTTGTCTGCTCTGAAGTAGAGAAGTGTCTGCTAGCAGCAGCATTTGCTAAATGAAACATTTCTTGTGATAAAGTTGCATGGCAGGTGGAGGAGAAATTTTGCCACCTGTTCTCATACTCATTTGAATTTGAGTGCTAAATCTGTCAAGGTATTTCCTTCCACCCTTGAGAAATGAATCAAAAACTTAAGATGATAGGATCCATTTCCCACTAGTTTCCAGATAGATTCAACATATAAATTGAATGTTAAAGACATTAATAGATTGTTTTTTTCTTCTCAACCCATTCCAAACAAAAATCTGAATGATAAATCAAACAAGTTCGGATATTCATACTCATTCATTTTATCTTACTTCATTTTAAAAATTAGGAAAATGCAATATTAAAATCAGAAACAAAATTTCAAACTTCTGAAATAAAATAAATAAATCTGATAGCTTCTTTTTTAAAAATTATTTAGTTTTATTTATGTGCAGTGATATGAAAATGTCAAATCTCTGGAACAGGAGTTACAGACAGTTGTGAGCTGCCATGTGGGTACTGGGAATTGACCTTGGGTCCTCTCCGAGAGCAGCCAGTGCTCCTAACCTCTAAGCCATCTCTCCAGCCCCTCTGATAGCTTCTTAAAAAGTAAAAAAAAAAAGTCATACTACTCCAAGAATTTAACAGCAGTCTATTAACTAAAGTGTCATTTACAGTATCTTTACATGAGAAAATAACAAATATCATGGTAGCCTATATAAATAAGGCATAAATTAATTGCTAAGAAATGTATGGATAACATATATTTTAATAAGGTTAGGCTCAAAAGGAATCAGAAGAACAAAGCTCTAGTGAGTTACTTACATTTTTATGATATATGTTAGGTCTATTATTAATGATCAGAAATGGCTTTACTAAAAAATGTTTAGCATAGGCAACATTTCTATTTAATCAACAGCTGTTATGTTTTCAATATTCTATTTGTACTGTGATAATACAAACATCCAGAAAAAAAAACCAATCAAGGTAAATAAGAATATGCAAAAATGGCATTTCAAAGTAAAGAAACTATTATGCATATTTCTCATATGCATAAATTTATCACATGGAAAATAGAATTATATTAATAAGTAGCTGATGCCCATAATAACATAGGAATAAGATCATTTACTCAGCACCTGCTGTGTACGAGGCACTGTGCCAGGCACATTCTCATGTTGGACTTAATCTTCACGACAATCCCACTTTCAAGACTGGGAACTGAAGTGTGGAGAATTTAATGCTTCACATACATATCATAACTATGAATCCAAACCCATGCCGAAACCTAGAGCTGACATTGTTTCCATTACATGAGGGCTAAAAGTTAAAAATAGAGTAAAGACTGTACAATGATTCACATTTCGAAGCTTATTTTATAAATACAAAAAATGGTATCATAAAAATACACTTTTTTGCAGGAAAGTAATTTTCTGATTTAATTAATTGTATACAAAATCCCCTGCTTTGCATGTGGGAGAGAATGATGGTAAGATAACAGTGATGGCAAGATGGTTGAGTGCAATGACTTCTAATGATCTAGAATATAGGATAACTATGGTTGATAAGAATTAACTGAAGACTTAAAAATAGCTACTAGTGAAGATTTTGAATATTCCCAGAAATAATGAAGTAACAAATATCATGTCAGATTCTTATACATTATATGTGAATAGATACCATAGTAGATCCTATGAATATGTAAAATTACTAATATGTCACTTATAAAATTGAAAATAAATCATTTTTAGTAAAACATGCTTATAGTCTCAACTATTTGGAATGATAAAATAGGATGATGAAATAGGAGGATCTTTTGAGCCTAGGACTTTGAGACTAGTCTGAACAACACAGCAAGACCTTGTTACCCTCCCCTAAAGAAGGGTAATAAATAGAGTTAGAGAGATAGTGTAGTATTTAAGAGCATTTGCTGATCTTCCAGACAATCTGAGTATAATTTCCAGCAACGACTGTAGATGGTTCACAACTTTTTATAATTCTAGCTCCAAGGAATCCAACATCCCTTTCTTGCCTCCAAGAACATCTACACAAACATGGTACATGTGCACATACACACAGGTACTAATTCATAAATAAGAAAATAAAATATATCTCTAAAAATTAGTAAAATAAACATTAGAAAAACAAATGTATCTATTTTTATTACTCTAGTTGTATTTAAAAAAAAAACAGGATCAATCGTAAAAATGTGTGCCAATATGTGGGAAGGAGTAGTACTTCTTGGATCATAATTCAGATCAAGTTTAGGAAGGTTTTTACATTACTGCATTTAAAAGAACATACCAGCACTTAGAAGAACAGATTTTGAATTCCAATGCTGGCTGTCATAATCACAAAAATAGCACTATGACACAGATGAGGGAATTGGGCTAGACAAATGGAATGACAAATGATACCCCATTAGATAACTGTAATAGGATGAAAGTTAATTATCCAAACCAAAAAGCATTTCCACTGAATATTTCAATCTTGTCCTTGAACAACTCTAAAATTAATGATTTTGTTCTCATCCTACCATATTTTAAGACTTTGTTCTGCTCTCATCATTTCAAACACTGATACTAATTAAATTACATGAAGTTTCATATACCTTGACTAAAATTTCTTCTACTTAAGAATCTTGGTTTGTGTATTACTTTTAGTCTCCATATTTTTTGTAATTTTTTGGAGAAAAAAAGATGAGCATATAGGTAGTTAGTAGGTGAATATGTAGAAGATAGATGAATGGGTAAATGGATTGTAGATGATAGTGGACAGATAGAATTCACTATATATTCTGAAGTAAAAATTAACAAGTGAAGAAACAAATTAGTGACTAGTCATTCCATTCCTGACATACAGAAAATATCTCATCCAGAGAGCCCATTGCTTTTAGACAGCCACAAAATATAAGAGATTGCAGACAGGGGTTGTGGTGGTTTGAATATAAAGGGCCCCCATAGAATTGGAATGCTTAGGGTTAGGGTTAGGAGGCATGGCCTTGTTGGAAGAAGTGTTTCATTGGGAGTGGGTTTTGAGGTTTCAAAGTTGAAGCCAGGCCTAGTGTCTCACTATCTCTTCCTGCTGCCTGCCAATCTAGATGTAGAACTCTCAGCTCCTTTTCCAGCACCATGTCTGCCTGCATGCTGTCATGTCAAACCTCTAAACTGTAAGCCAGCCTCAATTAAATTAACTTCTTTATAAGAGTTGCCATGGTCACTGTAGGTCTTCATAGCAACAGAAACCCTATGTAAGACAAGGGTATGGGTATAAGAAAATGACAGTATGTACAAGTCAGTTGGGAGAAACAGCAAGTACCATAATTACCATCCGTCATAAAGAGGACACAGAATTTATCCTTTAGTAACACACAAACCCTTTGGCAGAATGTTCTAACCTCCAGCCATTAATCCATCAGGCCTGGCTATCAAGAAGCCTCAGTATACCTATAGCTGAGAGCTTGGCTTCTCTTCCTTCAATTTCCAATAAAGAAAGTGGAATGAATACTACAACTCTTAAAATATCAAGCCAACTTTCCTTGAAACTTTTTTCTTACAGAGGATTGGTCAGCTCTAGTGTCATTTTACCCCCATTATCTGAAATTTGACTATTATGTAAATAATAGGTCCAAACTATGAACAAATTCGATTTCAATATTCAATAAACTAGAATTCCAGTTTATTAAATATTCAAACACTTGAGTTATATAATTTCAATGTTTATTCTAAAAGCAGACATCATAAACCAAAATCAAATTAGCAACCACCAAGACAGATCTATTGGGGACAGGAGAATCATTAGTCTATTAGGAAAAAAAGGTGAAAAACCTAACCTAATTTTCTGGACTGTCCAGCTATATTCAACTTATTTTTTTATTATTTTATGGGTATAGATCTTCTGCCAGAAGGTTGTGAAGTAGTAATAAAATATCACCTTAATTTGAGATAATGGGACAGAATCCACTTTCACTCCTTTATATACAGAACATTAAACAGAATTTTAATGCAAATTATAACATATGACTCTTAGAGTAGGCAAGAAGCACACAGAAAGAAATGAGTCATCAAGGAGTGAGAATACTAATGAGGTGTTGAAGTTTGCCCACTGGTTAAAGTAGCAATACCTACTACTTTCTTCATGAGCTATTCCTTGAAGTAACAGTTTCAAATCTTTTCCCATGTCTACAGTATTTTATATGAAAACGAATTTGACTATATATTTCCCAATGATCCTTTCTGGAAGCCTTTCTCAAATAGAGAGAATTTCAGGAATTGCAAATATATTCTGTTAACACACATGCAAAATAAGCCATGGATAAAATATTTTGGATTCAAAAAGGCAACTGCCATCAAAAAAATTTGTCACTCCCATTTTCTATATTAATGATGATCAATTTCATATGCATTATGGTTTAGCATTTTCATAGATAACTTATTTTTTGAATTTTTTATTTATTTATAAAACAAAGTCTTTTCTATCCATGTATCCCCTTGTTCCAACTCCCTTCCCCTTCCCAACCCTTCCAAGTCAGCCTTCAGCCTCCCTCCTCTTCATCCCTCCCATCCCCTCTCCAGAAAGGAAAGGAAATCCCAAGGTGGATAATCTCAGCATCCACTCCAGGCAGGTCTGATTTCCTTATCCTAATGTCAAGACTGTGTTTGGTGTTCCTCTGGAGGGCATGTGCTCCAAGGTGCCAGTCCATGCATAGAAACATAGTCTGAACCCTCCCCTTGAGGCTCCAGATATTGACCATGTCAGTGGACAGTTAGCTACCCTTGGAGGGCCTAGTTCCTTTTCTAGACAATTCCCAGATGGCTGTTCTTGATTCAGTGAGCTCCCCAGAGCTCCAGCCAGCCATCACTGTGAGAATTTTCCTCATACTCCCTATCCCCTTGCTCAGATAAGACTCTCCTCTCTCCCTATCAGCTGGACCAGGAACTCAGCCCAGTGCTCAGCTATGTATCCCTCCCTGCTTCTACCTCTATTCATTGTTGGATGTAGATTCTGTGACAACACTTAGGATGACTATTTATTTGATTATAGGGGAAGTCCTGTTTAGGCATACCCTCCACTATTGGTTGGAGACCTAGCCAGGGACATCCTGTGAACACTTGGAGGTTTCCCTAGCACCCCATCTTTTCCCAACCCTACATTGGCTTCCTCTATTAAGATCTCCATGTCTTTTTTCTCCCTCCTTGTTGCTCCTTTCACTCAATCCTTTCCTTCTTTCATGATTTGTTTCCACCTCTTCTTGGTGGCAACCCCTTATGCTCCCAATTAGCTAAGGAGATCTTCTGTCCTTGCTCAAAGGTATTTAGTTAAGCACAATTTGATAAACAAAAACTCAACTCTACATTCTTGACTTCAAGATATTTGGGTCTAGTTCTCCTTAACTGAGCATGCAGACTAATTCATAATAAAGACTCTTGATTAGAAAATAAAATTTTAATTTATATTATAAATTAACAGCTATTTTACTTTAGTATATGTTGTTTTTTATCAGATACCGCTACCATGCCTTTTGTCTACATTTAACAAAGCAGTATGGAAAAACAGTCTTATTCAAACTTAATTGTTCACTTAATTTACAATCCCTAGCATTCTCCACTGGTCTTTCACATGAGATGGTCAGAGATAAGGGCAGGTAAATGAAAGAAGCAGGAGTAGGAGATGGATTAACCATGAAAGAGATTAACCATGAAGAAGCCTTATGAAAACTCACTAGTTTTTTTTAAATATGTGTATGAGTGCTTTGTCTCCCTATGTATCTATATGCCATGAGCATATCCCTTGACTGAAGGTCAGATGAGAGCATTACAGATAGTTTGGAACCACCATGTGGGTGCTAGTAATTGAACCTGGGTCCTCAGAATTTGTAACCAGTGCTTCTTAATTAGTGAGTCATCTCTCTAGACCTGAAAACCTATTAGGTTTAAAGATCATCTATATTATATTTATTTATTTTAAAACATCAATTCAGAAGTATCCTCCAGGTATGGATAACGTTCCCACAATGCATGGGTGATTAAATAAAAATCTCAATGCCAAGAACAGTTTACCATTCTTTGAGTTATTATTGGTCACAGAGACTCCAGAGGACCCTTGAAGCAACACAGACTATCGACACTTCTCTTTTTGCCCACTAGAACTACTGCTACTGAAGATACCACATACTCCGGTAAAAATCAACCTGAAACTAACCAGAAAATTTCTTTTGTGCTGGCTATTTTTTTTCAATGGCACCAGAAGGTGCTTTCAATGTTGCTAGGGGGAAAAATTCATCTGTGGGACATAATTCTCTTGCCCATTTTAAAGATTTGTTACTTGTACTGCTTCAATAAAACATCAATTGGCCAGGAGCAGGAAGTAGAGGTGAGGCAACCAGACTAGGAATATTATGGGAAGAGGAAGAACAGAGAGCAGACACCAGCCAGTTGCAGAGGAAACAAGACAAGAATGCTTCAATGAGAAAAGGTACCAAGCCACGTGGCTAAGCATAGACAAGAATTATAGGTTAATTTAGGCATAAGCACTAGTTAACAATAAGCCTGAACTACTGGCTCAGCATTTACTATAATATTAAGCTTTTGGATAATTATTTTATAAATGGTTTCAGGACTGTGGGTCAGGACCTAGAGATTAGGTGGGACCAAAAAATTTCAGACTACAAACATCAGTAGTCTTACCCAATGTTACAATGCTAACATGCCAGAAAATATGTGCCCACTGGTGCAAGAGAAGCATGACTATCATAAAATAACCTATTTCTTTCTTGATTGGATTTGAGAAACATGTTCCACACAAGAAATTTCATGCCTAGTACTATAAACCTGATGAAAAATTCATAGTTAGGGAAATCAGATCCTAGAGGGGAACCTACTGCTCTTGTTTCATATAGTAATGTCAAACTATTTTGAAAATATTTCATTATGTTTAGAATCATAGATATGTGTGTATCTCAATCTTGGTCAGAAAAGCTTATTTTCACATTAGGTAACTGTTAATGCAGAGACTAATGAATCTGTTCAAAGTGCTGAAAATAGTGATTTAAGTTCTCAGCAACAGATAGACAACCTGACAATTTTTCCCAACCCAAGGCTCAGGAAACATTGTAAGGAGGAGACAGAAAGGAAATAAGAGCCAAAGGATAGGGAAGAGTGCTTTGAAATGCTGTCATCTGACCATGGCATGTTTGCTGTACTCATGAACTCATAGCAGCTGTTGTTGACTGCTTAAGATCAAGACAAGCAAAAATTCCAGGAAGGATTGGAGAAGGGCTACCAAGGCCCCACCCCTAGTTGAAGAGCTACTGGCAGTTGATAGCTGCTAGAGGGGAAAGAGTTCCTATATGTCAGTGGAGGGCCCTACACCAACATTCATTCAGGGCCAGTACACTAACTGTATTCATTGGGTCATAAAGAAAAATCAACTAAAAAAAAAGAGATATGAAGTTGAGAGAATGATGTACAGAGAGTGGACCCTGGGATGCTAGAGAGTGCAGTGAGGAGTGAGGGATTCATAAGATCAAGATATATTGTGTACATATATGAATTTTTCTAAGAAAAAGAACACTTTAAAAAGATGCACTTATTTTCAATATGATATCTGATAATCTTCTATAAATACTATGAATTACTTCTGTGTATAACATTTATAACAGGGAAATGTAGATGATTTCTGAGTACAAAACTAATATTCTTCTCTTAAGCATTATTCAGATTTGTGTTCTGGTCAGACACTCTTTTTATTGGACTATACAAATAAAACACAGCATCATTTAAATATATGTACATTAGTAAACAACATAAATCTTCCTGAAAAAGTATTCCATGAAATCTGTCAAATAACCTTTAAAGTTAAGAGCACTTTTAATTTTCAAAAGACTGTAACTTTATTTTCAAGTCCAATGCCTTAACCACTCGGCCACTGTGACTCCAGCTTTATTTTCTTTATGAAATTGCAAATTGATATAATATGGTAACATATTTTGTTCCTTAACTAATTGCTTTTTGTAAAATTACTGTCAGTCCAGGTCAGAACCATGGAATTTATTAGCAATGATGCACAGAATCTAGGTTTTAAGGTAGTTTCTTTCCTAGACAAGAAAGCCACAACTTACCATCTAATAAGACAATTATGTAACACCACATGTTCTAATATATATATTCAATACTATGATACAAAGAGGAAATATAAAGGGTTAGAGTCCAAAAACTATTCTCTTATCTATTTCACTCATCTATTCAGCATTCATGGAACATTTCTTATGTGCCAGACACTATATTAAGAAATAGAAATATAAACATCCAACAGGGTAGTTGCTTGTTAAGTAATAATAGACAAATAATTACTGATTAAATTATATAAAAGTATAATAGATGCTTATTATTTTCTATCAATGAATTTCACATGCAATTCATATAAACCCATACCAAACTTAGTTGAAATTTGTTCCCTAGTCCCTAAGGGTATCCTTCCTTCCTTCTTTCCTTCCTTCCTTCCTTCCTTCCTTCCTTCCTTCCTTCCTTCCTTCTTTCCTTGCTTCCTTTAATGTTGGGCAACTGCTCAATGGTATTTTCAGTTGAAAAACAAAAGAAAAATAAAGCTAGATGGATTTGCAATGATTATTAAATATCATTCTGAATTTTTAAGAACACCTACAATGAGAAATATGAATGTGAAAAGAACAAAAAAGGAAGAACATGAGCAGAAGAACAGCACCCACACTGGCCTTAACACTCTAATTTAGCATTCTCCCAATATGACAATTTCAAAATTGTAGTGGCTGGTGCACAATATTCAAAACTTTTAAAGCTAACATGCGTCTGGTGAGATAGTTTACTAGGTAAAGATGCATACTACCAAGTTTGGCAACCTGAGTTTGATGCATGAAATTCACATGTTGGAAGATATCTTAGTTTCTGTTCTACTATTGTGAAGAAATACCATGACCAAGGAAACTCTTACAGAAAAAAAAGCATTAAATTCTTGCTTATAGTTTTGGAGGGTTAGTACATCATGGCAGGAAGCAGACAGGCACAGTGCTGACAGAAAGAGGGACCTGCCTGGTGTAAGCTTTGGAAAGCTAAAAACCTACTCCTAGTGACATTCCTCCTCTACCAAGGCATGCCTCTTAATCCTTTCCAAACAATTCCACTGACTGAGACCAAGTCTTCAAACATATGAGCCTATGTGGCCATTCTCATCCAAATCACTCCCAAAGGAGAAAACCAATTTCTGCAAGTTGTCCTTGAATCTACACATACCATGATACATGTGCATACATACAATAAGTAAATTTAATAAAACATACCATGATACATGTGCATACATACAATAAGTAAATTTAATAAAACAATAAGGAGAAAATATTATTAAGGCCCTGTATCTTCCATACAAGGAAGAAAACAGTGTCTCAAGAGCTGAGTAACTGAATCTGAGTTCAAAACATACCTTCATTTGACTCCAACTTTAGTAACAGTACTTTTCATGCCTTAGTAACTTGAAGAATCAGGTTTAAAACACAGTAACACAAACACAGGCAGTACTCACCTGCTGTTATTTCACTGGTATAACTTCATTCAATAACTGCTAATTAAGAAACACTCAAATTTCAATACTTTCTCATTTTCCTACTGGAGACCTAGCACCATAGGGTGTAAGAAAGGCTATCAATCACATGATTACATGCCATTACTTGATAATTCTAAAATATATTAAAAGTTTTAATTTCATTCAATTTTGTTTTTAATCCAAAGTAAGTGTGTTTTTAACTGATATGAACAAAGACATTTCAAAAGGTTAGCAGTAAATTGAGTTTATGTGACTATCCAGAGAAGTGTGAGAACCTTCTAGTTGTTATTGTTTACCAGTAAACTTTTCCACATAATTTTCAAAAGTTTATTGAGCAAACATTAAATGAAAGTAAAAGGATGTAGAAAAATTTAGTTTTCAATAAAATATGAGGCAGTCACATCAACCAACTTGCAACATATACTTACTTTAAAAATTATATTTATGGTTGTATGTCAAGCCTTTAACAGCTGAGCTATCCCTCCAGAGACTCAACAAAGAAATAAGGAGTCTAACAAAGGTTATGATGCAAATGGATTTAATAGATATTTACAGAAGCTTCCACACAAACACAAAGGAATATACATATTTCTCAGCACCACATGGAACTTTCTCTAAAATTGACCACATAATTGGTCATAAAACAAATATCAGCAGATACAAAAAATGAAAATAATCCCTTGTATCATATCAGACCACCAGGGCCTAAAGTTAGAGTTCAACAACATCAAAAATCACAGAGAGCCTACCAATTCATGGAAACTAAACATCACTCAACTGAACCACCTCTCTGTCAAGGAAGAAATTACGAAAGAAATCAAAGTCTTCCTAGAATTTAATGAAAATGAATCCAAAACGTACTCAAACTTATGGAACACAATGAAAGCAGTCTTAAGAGGAAAATTCATAGCACTAGATGCCTATATGAAAAACCTACAGAAATCCCACACTAGAGAACTAACAGCACAGCTGAAAAGCTTAGAACAATTAGAAGCAAACTTACCCAGAAGGAGTAGACAGCTGGAAATAATCAAACTTAGAGCTGAAATCAATATCATTGAAACAAAAAGAATACAAAGAATCAATGAATCAAAGGGTTGGTTCTTTGAGAAAGTCAAAAATATAGATAAAACCTTATCTAAACTAACCAAAAAGCAGAGAGAGACTATCCAAATCAACAAAATCAGAAATGAAAAGGGGACATAACAACAGACACCCAGGAAATCCGGAGAGTTATCAGGTCATACTTTGAAAATCTATATTCCACAAAAATGGAAAACTTAGAAGAAATGAACACCTTTTTGGACGGGTACCATATACCAAAATTAAATGAAGAATAGATTAAATACCTAAACAGACCTATAACCCTAAAGGAAATTGGAGCTGTCATTAAAAGCCTCCCAAGTAAAAAAAGCCCAGGTCCAGATGGTTTCAGTGCAGAATTCTACCAGACACTGAAAGAAAAATTACTACCATTACTGCTCAAACTATTTCACCAAGTAGAAACTGAAGGAAGATTGCCAAATTCCTTTTATGAGGTCACAATTACCCTATAAACAAGCCACTCAAAGACTCAACAAAGAAGAATTATTACAGACCAATTTCCCTCATAAATACTGATGCAATTCTCAACAAAATTCTGGCAAACCATATACAACAACATATAAAAAATATCATTCACCACGATCAAGTAGGCTTCATCCCAGAAATACAGGAATGGTTCACCATACAAAAACTGTAAATGTCATCCATCATATAAACAATCGGAAAGGAAAAAACACATGATCATATCCTTAGCCACTGAAAAAGCCTTGGTCAAAATCCAACACTCCTTTATGATAAAAGTCCTGGAGAGATCAGAAATACAGGGAAAATAATCTAAATATAATAAAGGCGATTTACAAGAAGCCAACAGCCAACATCAAACTTAATAGAGAAAAACTCAAAGAAATCCTCACTAATATCAGGAACTAGACAAGGATGTCCTCTTTCCCCTTATCTATTCAATATAGTTCTCAAAGTTTTAGCTAAAGTATAAGAAAACATAAGGAGATACAAATTGGAAAAGAAGAAGTGAAACTATCTCTATTTGCACATGATAGGATTGTATACATAAGTGACCCACAAAATTCTATCAGGGAACTTCTACAGGTGATAAACACCTTTAGCAATGTAGCAAGATACAAGATTAACTCAAAGAAATCAGTAGCCCTCCTATACACTGAAGGTAAAAGGGCTGAAAAAGAAATAAGGGAAACATCACCCTTTATAATAGCTGCAAATAGCATTAAATACCTTGGAGTAACTATAACAAATAAGTAACAGATTTATTTGACAAAAACTTTAAATCACTGAAGAAAGAAACTGAAGAGGATATCAGAAAATGGAAAGATTTCCCATGTTCCTGGATAGGTAGGATCAACATAGTAAAAATGGCAATTCTACCAAAAGCAATCTACAGATTCAATGCACTGCCCATCAAAATCCCAACACAATTTTTTTACAAATATTGAAAGAACAATACTAAACTTCATTTGGAATAACCGGAAAGCCAGGATTGCCAAAACAATTTTGCTCAACAAAAGAACCTCAGGAGGCGTCACCATCCTTGACTTCAAGTTTCACTATAGATCTAAAGTAATAAAAAACAGCCTGGTACTGGCACAAAAACAGGCTTGTGGACCAATGGAATTGAATCGCAGAGCCCCACATTAACCCAAAAACCTATAAACATGTGATCTTTGACAAAGAGGCCCAAAATATTCAACGGAAAAAACTAGCTTTAACAAATGGTGCTGGCATAGCTGGATGGTAGTGTGTAGAAAAATGCAAATAGATCCAAACCTATCATCCTGCACAAAACTCAAATCCTTGTGTATCAAAGACCTCAACATAAACCCAGCCACACTGAACTTGATAGAAAAGAAAGTGGGAAATACTCTCCTACACATTGGCACAATATAACACCAGTAGCACAGACACTAAGAACAACAATCAATAAGTGGGGCCTCCTGAAACTGAGAAGCTTCTGTAAAGCCAAGGACACAGTCAATAGGACAAAACAACAGCCTACAGAATGGGAAAAAATTTTCACCAACCCTACAAGTGACAGAGAACTGATCTCTAAAATATATATAGAACTCAAGAAACTAGAGCCCAAAATATTGAATAACCCAATAAAAAAATGGAGTTCAGAATGAAAAAGGGAATTCTCAGTAAAAGAATTATGAATGGCTGAAAGGCACTTGAAAAAGTGCTGGACATCGTTAGCCATCAGAGAAATACAAATCAAAACAACTTTGAGATACCACCTGACACCTGTCAGATTGGCTAAGATAAAAGACACAGATGATAGCCTTATGCTGGAGAGGTTGCAGAGCAAGGGGAACACTCCTCCATTGTTGGTGGGAGCGTTAGCTTGTTCAGCCACTCTGGAATGCAGTATGGCAGTTTCTCAGAAAACTGGCACCTTGAAGCCCATTCCCTCCAGAGGAACATCTGACCCAGTCTTGATGTTGGGATGAGGAAAGCAGAACTACCTGGAGTGGTTGCTGAACTAAGCCAGCTTGGGTCCTTGGGACCTCCTGCCCTTGCTGGGGAATAGATAAGCAGATGGGGAGAAGAGTGAGTGACTTGGATGGGCAGGAGGGGCCAGTGAATTTGAACAAAAGAATACATGGATAAAAGATAAGACATTATTCATAATAAAAAAACAGAAACAAACAAACAAAGAACCCACAAATCCAGATTAGAAGGTTATCAATGGACAATTCTATTTTCTTTTTTAAAATATATTTTTATTTATTATTTGGTGATTTTACATCATGTACCCCATCAAACTTAGTTATCAGTCCTCTCAGTTTCATACACACTCTTTTGATCTCTCCATTTACAAAAAATCCATTTTCAATGGATCTTGTTACAATCATTTGAGAGCTGCCTATGTAACATTTAAATTACTGTAATTTGTAAGAAGAAAATTATTGACTCAGATGAATATAGCTTAGTTAGATTAATTCAGGTTAGTAGTAAGAATGCAAGAATGGATTAAATGAACAGTTTCTTACAAGCCTAATACAAGCCTAGCATTACTGTTGATCCAGAGGCATTAGAGAAGACATCTGAAATTACTTACATCTCAGAAACTCATGAACATGTTCAAGGCAAAAAGAACTGATATTATGAACCTTGATATGTCAAAATTGTGTTGCACTCAGATGGCTGAACCTAATCACAGAGATACTTAAATGAAGTCACAGAGCAAGAAAATAGGATTTCAACTTGTTAGCTTTGAAGATGAAGGAGACTCAAAAAGAAAGAATTGCAATTCCACTCCAGAATCTGAAATTCTCCTTCAGCGATAGCCAGCAAGACAATTGGGACAGTAGTTATACACCCACAGAGAACTTCATTTAATCACTGACAGGAAATGAGCAGAAAACAGATTTTCCCCACAGTCTTAGGCCTGGTGACACTTGCATTTTAGCCTGCTGAGACCAGTCCCAAACTTATGATCTATTAAACTGTAAAGTAATACATTTGTGATGCTTGAGGCCACTAGTACACATTAACTCAATACTAAAGCAATAGAAAACTAATAAATGGGGAGTTTGAGTTTGTATTGAGTGTCTGTATATCATTAAGCAACAGGATAATATTGTCTTCAAGAAAATATTAAACATGCTGAGTAGAGAATTACCTTTGGAGAGTGCTTTAAAAAAGAAATACCAGCTATAGCACTGTCCATGGTAGCTGGTTTCCACAGGGACTGGAGGTAGAATAGTACATTAGAAAATTACACAGGCCAAGTGTGGTAGCACATGCCTGTATTCCTAGCACTGAGAGGCAGAGCTCTATGAGTTTCAGACCAGTTTGTCCTACATAGCAAGTTCCAGGCTAACTAGCAAAGCATGTCCAAACTGCAAACCACAACCACTGAACAGCTTGGGATCTGAAACTCCTGGGACGGGCACCTTGGACCCCACTCCCTCCAGAGGAACACCTGACCCAGTCTTGATGTTGGGGTGAGGAAAGCGGATCTGCCAGGAGTGGATGCTGAACTAAGCCACCTTGGGACCTTGGAACCTCCTGCCCTTGCTAGGGAGGAGATAAGGAGATGTGGAGAAGAGAGAGTGGCTGGAAGAGGCAGGAGGGGGAAGGGAGCTTGAACAAGGATATACATGGATAAAAAATATGACTTTACTCATAATGAATAAAAAAGGGGAAAAAAGGCATTAGAGGTATCAAAAGCTTTTGGTGCCTGGTCTCCCTGGTTCTAAATTAATGTTTCACTTATCATTTTGATAAATAATACCTAATAAGATAATTAACTTACTTGAAACTCTGTGTCTATGACTGTTAAAATGAAAGAATATGAAAGAATGAAAATGCATGCTCTTTGGGAGAAGTATAATGGAAGGTGCTTAGCATTTTCATAGTATCATTCCATAAATTGTATTAACCATGCTAAACCAGGACATTCTAAAAAAATGGGACAAATTGTCATATGAAATTCAGAGTAACTGATATACATAATAAAGTTTTAAACCATTTTTATTTTCTTTTTCTTTTTTTAAAAAACATTATTTTATTTTTATTTATTTCCCTTGGTGTTTGCCTGGAACTACAGACAGTTGTGAGCTGCCATGTGGGTGCTGGGAATTGAACCCTGGTCCTCCTAAAGAACAATTAGTGCTCTTAACTGTTGAGCCCCTATTTTTAACCGTTGAGCCCCTATTTTTATTTTCTTAATGAAGGATATAATTTCACTTCTCCAATTAACAACATTTTAAGATGTACTCTGAAACAAGGTGGAAATTTTTTCACCTTAGTATACTATAAATATCAAAATCTGAGTAAAAAAATAGATATCTTCACAGTGAGTTATGTCAGTCAAAATATTTTATTAATGTCATTTTAAACATAAATTCGATTATATAATTTAGATGAAAGTGTTGCTGCTGGAAACCTATGATTACTATTACTATTATGTTTCAAAAAGCATTTAACCAATGAATTATTTCCTGTCTAACATTCTGATTTTTAAAATGATACTATCTGGTTTAAGCATAAATTGATTTATTTTGAATATTATGCACTTTGCATTTTAAAATCTCATACCTAACTCCACTTTGTGCCCCATTAGGCTCAGAGCCATTTCTCTTCAGTAGTTTTTTTTTAATCATCCTTAAATCAGCTATCAATATCAAAAGCATTTAATGCTTACCTTGGTTTAAAATTTTCACAGACATAAAAGATGGATAAAAACAGAATGGAAGATGAAGAACAGTCATTCTGATTGACTGCAAGGACTTTATGTGCCTAATACTCAGTAGTTATTCTTGGCATACAACACTAAGTAACTACTGAATGTTGCTAATTTAGAGTATGATGGTTCCTGATTTATAATAGTTTAACACACACACACACACAGCTGTAAAATATACATTCAGAAGCCAACACTATGAATTTTGACCTTTTCCTATATTAACCACTTGCAAAATGAATGTCTCTTGTGGTGCTTAGAGAGTTAAGAACTCCAGCTCACAGTCACACATTATGGCAGTAAACACCAGACCTTACAGTGTGCTGTGGTGATAGTCAGGGATACAAGTTAGTTGTACGAAAGTGATTGTTTTTTACTTGTGACATTTTCAACTTACAAGATGAGTGAAAAAGTTGCGTGTACTTTGAATACCTAAAAAATTATGTATATGGCCTCTTTGGTATAGATTTAAAGAAACATATAGTAATACACTGTGACTGTCATTTCAACTTAACATCTCATCTGCAGTGCTTATCTCTTAACTCTTTAACTTCAATAAAGTTATTTACCCAGATATTTGCTGATCTCTTACTGCTTTCTCATTTTTGCGTTCTCAAATTTGGTTCTATACACATCTTGCCTAAATATTCTGTCAAGCTGAATAGGTGTAATACCTAGTAACTGTGGACTATTGCCCATGTCAGTGTGAGGATTTCCAATTCTGCTTCTTGTCTCTTTATGGGCAGTGACTATACAGGGAGGGATTCTTATTAGCATTGCCCCTTTAAAAATAAAAAGAATGAATCAAGATAAATACCTGGCTAGTAAAATTCTTTGAAATATCTGAAAGTGGAAAAAACATAGCTGTCTTTTAATACATTGTTTATGTGCAGGATTTTACAAGTTCATTAATTGGTTTTGAGAAGCTTTTTTTAAAAAAATACACAATGGGATTGATGAGAAAATTTTAACTTTACTTGTACATGTCAGGCTGAAGTCTCTTAGGTAGCTAAAAGAAGAGATGTTGATAAAGAGGAAACATAGTCTAGTCATAGACGTGTAAAAAGAATAGTTTGCCAACACTAAAGGAGCCGGCTGTGTTCCTCTAGTGGGACTGCATCCATTGCTTCACATTCACAGTACCTATTACACAGCTTAGCAGAGCAATTATAACTGAGAACAACTTAGGGGTGAAGTGCCTGGAAACCATCATACATGAGATAGCGTCCAGGTTTGCTGGATTCAAGAAATACTCCTTAACTCTACTTGACTCCTGGGATCAGGAAATAAAATAGGAGGGACTGATTTTGTACAGTACAAGTTAGGACTGTCCTTGAAGGAAGGGGCTGCTCCAGGGACAAGCAATGTTTAAGGACATGGGCTGTCATCTTTGAGAAGTATCACAAAAGGGATTCCTACACTAAGCAAAGGAACTGTGAGTTCTTCAAATAACCTCAAAGGCCACTGGGATCATCTATTGATAAATGATAAGGTAACCCTTTTGCAAATCGAGACAGTGCAAATTCCTAATAATCATGCCACATAAGTTAGACAGCAACACAAATTATTCTAATTCATTAGCTATATTATTTCTTGACATAATTTTGTTATGTAGCAAAAAAACTAATCAAGCAGACACACAAATAAAAGTTACTCACTCTGAAAGCAACTAAATATTCTCTCTTACTTTGAGACAATTTTAAGTATTTCAGTAGCTGAGAAAGATTTCTCAAATTACAAGTTTTGGGCTTGTATCATGAATTAGTAGAGGGCAATCTTAGAGGAAAGAAGGAAAATAAAATATCCAAAGTATGAAATATCCATTTTTTTGTCTTTTGAGTCATCCAGAAATGGGAAAAATTAACATGGCATGTAAGACGTTTTTCACTGCTAGTCTAAGAACTGCATTTTATTAATTAAATAAACTGTTATGAAATATTACACTACTGGCATTAAGTATCATTTACATAGTCAACCAAATTTTAACAGAAAGTTAACTAATTACAATTACAGGGACAAAAGGAGGACAATACTCATCTTGGTTCAAATTAGTTCACTAGTATCTGTCATCTTTTAGCCTGACAAGATCTCACAGTATCCATCTTGCTAGAATACTCTGTTATAATGCATCATCTATTTCTTGCCCAATTATTTTCCTTTTTCTCACCATATTTCTATTACTGATAAAATTTACTATTTGTTAAGAAAAGAAAAAAACAGTGATAGTACTAATACTGCTTCAGTGTGCCTTTAGAATCTGACACTGCAGTCCAATAACATTAGCCTGAAGGAGCCATTTGTTATTTTAAAACAATACATGGGAAACACTGGGAATTCACTTAGATGTGGTTGCCCTTTCAGCTTTATTAATTTAAGTCAAATAACAGGGGAATTTACCTGGTTTGCACCTGTCAAGAGCAGAGTCTTTACTAATGCAGTTTCCACTGACCAGGAGAATCTCCCTGAGGCTACGGTTGAACTTCAACCTATTGTTGAACAGACGAGTAGCACAACTTGTCACCAAGGACTGAGTTTCTAATAAGACAATCCCTTCAGAAATTCAGATGGTTGGCATAACACTCTGCACATGTTCAAACCTGAGACTGGAGGAAATCTGTCTACTTAATAAATAGGGCCACAAAATTATTCTAAGTCTTTTGTGATGTCCCTCAACACATGACAACATAATTGAAAATGTATTTTATGTGACATAAAATAATTTTCCTTACAAGTAACATAATCACTAATATCTCAAACTCCTAAAACTATTGAGACTATCAACTATGTAAAGAAAACAAACTTGAACTATAAAACCCACAAAGTACAAATAATATTTTGTTCAATGTTTACAGTGAATTAAATGTTCTGTACTGTAGTTGATGCTAGCATAGCAGCATCAGATGTCTATAGCATCAAAGCCAACCTAGAGCTGACAGTGGGTTTGGAAAGATAATGTTAGAGCCTTCAAAATTTGTTGTATCTGATGAATTCCTACAGTACATTGTTACTATAACCAATGACACATGGTTTTGGGAGTTCAGTCTTTGAGGAAATACTTGCTTACAAACACAGGCATGCAACATGTTATTTGACAAATCACAGCACACAATGATAGAACATTGTAAAGCATTCTTTGTGCTGCAAGGCACACATACAAGAAGATTACACAACAACTGTGAATAATTGTCCATTCTAGATTACTCAAAAAATCATCTAAAATTCTAGAAGACATGATTTTACAGGTCAATGTCTAACAAATCACAATATACCAGTGAGCCAGAATTTAACTAGTCACTGCAATGCAAAGAGTTTAAAGAGCAATGGAACCCAATTTATTTGCCAGTCAAACAAGTGTAAAAACAAATATTGGTACCTGATCAGTCATGTAATTTAGATTAAATTTTCTGGCAAATGTAAACATCATTTTGTGTACAGAAAGGTTGTAGGCTTTAAAGCAATGATGGTAACAACACAGTAAACAAGATGTTTTCTTATTTTAGAATATATGAATCAATAAATTGTGATCTAAAAGTTAAAAGGGAAACAATTTACAGACTCTGAGTGAGTCTTTGCCATATCAAACATTTTTTTATCCCCATGTACATTTTCTTAATATCTGTATTTATAGAGAAAAATGAGCCAGAATCAAGTTAATCATATTGCTTGGTACCAGTCAAAATAGTCCAGCCTAACCTTTAGCTCTTCAAATATATTCTTCCATCCTACACATGTGTACTACTAATAAATAGCATTCACCATTGTAGGATCACAGGATTCTCTAGTTTTTCCCTTCTAAAGCAGGTCAAACAGATAAATGAATTCTTCAAGGGAAGAATGACATTCATTAAAAATGTTGTATTACCTTATATCTAAGCTTCTAGCTGGTAAGAATTAATAAAATATGGGCATACATCTTATATATAACATTTCTAAGAAGGGCAAACCAGCTACAAAAGGGGATACAATTTCGGACATTTCAATAGTGAAATCAGTAAACAATAACAACAAAACACTATACACACTAATTACTATTACTTATTATAACCTAGTGATCTTTGCAGGGTTTTGTTTTGTTTATAGTCAAGTTGCTTTTGGCATACATTTAATCATGTCCCATTAGCTAAGATTCACAAAGTCAGGAAGCTATCATATTTTCTCAAATAATTAGAAGAAGCTCCACTAATTGTCAATACCACCCCCCATTAATTTGTGCTTTTGCTAAACAGAGTATCTGAAAAACAAACAAAGCTATTGTATTTTCACAAACATCACCTAAATTATTTCACTTTGGAGTATACCAATCAGATAAAATAACCCAGAACACAAACAAGAAGAATCATGAAAAACAATCTCAAAATGATTCTGAAAAAAATCCTCATTTTTTTCAGTGCTTTCTAGGGAATCAGTTCAGTTACAGTGAAAGCATAAACATACTTCCTCAGTAGCTGAGCACCTTTCAAAGGACCTGGCCACTGTGTATCTGAGTCTCACATGAAACCAAGTTTAAAAATGATAATTCACAACAGACTTCTAAACACACATTTCACCTAAAGCAAGAAGAATTTCCAGTTCTAGACTGCTAAAAATATTTTGAAGGGTACATTCAGAGTTCAAACATCCTTATTAACCAAAAGATTTCCTGTGTTAATATTGTTTTCTAAAAAGATCTAGCTCTCCTTCACTTATTCTTCCTGTAGAAGGATTCTAAACAAACAATGCTTTAAAAAAAAAAACAAAAACAGTTTATCATAGTTCCTGCATTTTGCTTTTAAAGTTACATGTTATAAATTTAAAGTGTTTTTTTCCAATTCCAAACAGATTTTCTAATGTATTTCTATAGGTACCTATTTAATACTTCTAGAATAGCTGTTTTATGAATATTCTCTTCAATCTCTGAATGTATAAGTAACTGTACATAGAAGTAAAAGCTACCGAAATTTGAACTTACCACAACTTGAACGAAAACTAAGAAAGATGTACTATGATTCATTCATTAATATTTATACAGAACTAGAAAGTAAACGTCTTGGCTGAAAGACTCATTTGATGAACTATGAATGTTTCAAATTCATCCAAAATACACCAAACATTTCCGCACTTAGTATATCACAAACATCAAACATCAGCAGATTTTAAGTAAGCACACAAGAGAAATCACTGTTTCAGGCATATAAAAATTCCAAAATTCTCATGTTAAATATTAAAGTTTCCTT
Organism: Sigmodon hispidus; assembly: GCA_004025045.1. Classification (NCBI taxonomy): domain Eukaryota; kingdom Metazoa; phylum Chordata; class Mammalia; order Rodentia; family Cricetidae; genus Sigmodon; species Sigmodon hispidus. The sequence goes on along the minus strand of PVIH01014497.1, from coordinate 25,997 downwards.
ATACAATCCCTCGACTATACCTTCATAGTAATGGTTAGATTTGCAATTATCACTTTACGTAAGACTAAACTCTAGGAAAACAAAAACAACGGTAATGTGAACATGCCAGTATCTTTAAATGTAAGCAAGCCTGAGAATGTTTTTTGTTGTTGTTTTGGGCTTTTTTTTTTCTTTTTGTTATTGTTGTTTCTCGATCTTGTCAGCTGGGGGATGTTGCTATTTGCGATCCCCTCCCACGATTTGCCACATGGCAGAATCATGAATGAAATCCCACTTTAATATCCTATTTTCTCTCACTTACATGTATGCTGAAGAAAGTGGAGTTGACCTGGATGATTTAAGCACAGGAACTTGGAATTTCCAGATAGCAGGAGAGCTCGTTTTCCATTTCAATGGCATGTTGTCACCAAGGTACTACAATAACAGTAAACAGCGTTTCCACAACAGACTACCAACTAGGACTTCCATTCCACAGTGTACTGACACAGCAGCCGCGCGGAACAAGCGAAAGATTCTGCCAATGCTCCTAAACCGACGCTTCCAATCTGTACAATAGGACTGCAAGGTACCTCCTTTAAATCCTCCAGTTCCCTAAAGATGATTCTATCCTTCCAACTCAACAATAGTGCCACCTCATTAGGAAAGTGTTGACTGCAGTGTGTGTGTGTGTATGTGTGTGTATGTGTGTGTGTGTGTGTGTGTGTGTGTGTGTGTGTGTGTGTGCGGTGTGCACTGTACTGTGCATAGTACACAATGCAGCTTTACTTAATAAAAGCAGCTATGGTACATTTTTTTTTCTTAAAAAAGCTTGCAATACCATTGTTCTATCTTAACAGGGATACTGCAGCATTGTACTATGTTCTGCACCTATTAACCTGATTTCTGACCAATAGTAGCAGGAAAAAATAGATGGGTTTCATATAAGAATGAAACAACATACCTACTCAGAATACATTTGTCATCCTCTGAACATTCTTCTTTTGAGCTGCAACAGTACAAATGGGATATAAACCTCAGCATAGCCTTAGGCCACAGCTAATAGAGATCAGTGACTAAATTCAGCAGCCTGCTTTCCTCCTGTGCAAGCTCTGGCCACACAATACAAGAATGCCATTATGAGAAAAGCCCATTTAAAAAATGCCAGGTCCTCTGTTTTCCAGTTAGAAGAAAGTGAAATGTCAGAGCAAATATAAACTGCTGTAGAACTCTGTGCACTCTTCTAGTAGCTTCTGATTCAAGTTGCACTCCTTTCCCTATTTTTATTTCCAAGCCGGGATGAGCAAAACCTCATACATCTATAACATGCTGTGGTAACAGGAATATCTCTCTGTCTTCTGCAGCAGAGAAGTACAGACTAGCAAGCTCTTAATAGCAGTCCTCGGAGGGACACTATCAACAATCTAATTCAATACTGCCCTCCCTTTCTTCCCCTTTTCTCCTCCCGCTCACCCCCCTCACTCCTCCTCCGCCCCCAAACTGCTCACAAATTGTCTAGAGGAAAGATCGACACTGCTGGCCAAGCAGGTGTCCAGCAGGGACCACTCCACAGCTCAGCAGTGGTCCAGTAACCTCTCCGGATTAGCAGTTGTCAAAGAGGCTCCAAAAGCTGAAGCTGCTCTAAAAGCAGCTTGAGGTATTCCATGAAAGCAATGTCAAATAAAGGGTTCATCTACATTGTTTTAGGGTTCATCTACATTGTTTTAAAATACCACCCGAAAATAGTGTTGTAAATAATCTCAAAGTGATTGGGGGTTTTGCACTTTTGTTGAAAGCACCAAAAGGACTTCACAAAATTTCTATGCAATTTTCAAATGTAAAAATAGGTTAAATTAAATTAATATTCTGCACAACTCTTTCTTTACAAGCTTCAAAATATTATTTCTTCTTATATGGGCAAGTTGCTGTCTCTGAATACCTATCTTCCTAACACTCGTTTCTACTAACAATAAAATTTTCTTGTCTCCATCAATGCACACTTACTAAGGCAGACCACCAATAATACAGTCACTACCTTTTAAAAACAGTAGACCCAACAACAAAGAACTTATATTTACTCTTATATTCACTTTCAAACAATGAACAACAAACTTATACCTCTAGCCAAAAATTTTCACTTTCAGTGATTCTTTCTAAATTGTCCCTGGTTGCTTAAGGCTTGAGCATCAGTCCTTTAAAATGATTTTTCATTGGTATAAAAACAAACAAACAAGGAAAAAAAATCCAGATAAATGCTTCTATAATACAAAACTATTTCCAAAAATCCCCCAAACACATCATCTAATACACCAGAAATACCAAATGAAACCAACTAGTTTAATCACAGCTCCTTTTTAAAATTTACTTCATTATAGAAGAAAATAACCATTTTCTATGAGGTATAAATACAGATATAGAAGTGATACTTGCATATATATTAATATCTGAAAAGACAAGATTTATTTTGAAGCACTGACCAGTAACCATAAACTTTCTAAATATTAAACTGACATCAGCCATCAAAAGATACTTGATTAAAAAAATCTCACAAATACAAGCATAACATAGTCAGCATCTCACATTGGAAAATTTTATGTTTTCTAGCAATAAAGCATCAAAAACAGTCAGCAACGGAAAACTATTTGAAAGTGAAAGAAGGAAAAGTACATGCATAAACATACACAGATAGCATGTATAGAGATGCATATACATGTATGCATTCAGCTTGGAATTCCTCATTCCAGAATGAGTTTCTAATAAATTTTCAAAATCTGAAGTATGTGCAGATATTTCAAAATATTAAACATAAAATAGCAATATATTCGCTGTACATAGTAAGAAAAGTATATTTTAGAAATAAGGTTTGGGCTTGTATGTGTATGGCAATTCTACAATAAAAATATTCTACAAAAAAAGCAATAATTGCAAATGTGACTTCACCTTCTGAGAACAGTGACTCCCAGACCTGTACCAAAGCACAGTAACAAATGTTTCTAGTAGTTATCTGCCTAGAGAGACACTTCAAAATTGCTGAACAAAAAACGGAGTAAGAGTTTGGCAACTTTCTAAAATATACAGTTGATGATCACATTCTTACAAATATTCTCAAAGCATTAGTCTACTCTTAACAATCGACTGACTAAAAGAAACACCTAACAGACAAACACTGTTTGTTTATATCATTAAGCACCAAAAAAAAAAACCAAAACAAAATAAAAAACAATCCCAACCAAAATCAACCTATTACATCAATTTTCAATCTAGATTTCTGAGATACTTTGTGATCAATAGAATTATTTTAATAGTTTTTCAAACTGAAAAGACATTAAAACTAAAACTGCTTCCTTACATCCCATTTTTACCATCCTTTAAAGACTTGAAAACCACAAAGTAATAGACATGATTGTGAGCATTTACTTACATTTAGTTCTAAGTTTTAGATTTAATAAATTGGTATATCCTTTGTAATTATTTGTCACAAGCAAATAAGCATTATCCCGAGGACATAAGAAATGATTCCTTTAAGTAAAAATATGGTCTGTGAATTATTGCCTATTTTAATCTACTTAACAACACCATTCCTCATCTGTCATTCAGAAATAAACCTCACTCAGGTAAAATCTCCCCCATTACAAATTAGCAGTATCAAAACTAACTAGATTTCATTCTCTTAGCAGAGAGTCTAGTAGCAAATATTGAGTATAATCATAATTCTCATTATATACTACAACCCCAAACATTTGCATCTACATAAAAGAAAATAATTAAATATGCATTTAAGATATAATTCTACTCAGATTCAGCAAAACACTACTTTGATATTGAGTTTCATAAATGTTCATCCATCATATCACAGGAATCCCTAATTTAATTTACAGAACACTTGAATGCTATCACATAGCACCACATAAGACAGAAGGAAAATCCATTGAAAGGATATTCCAAATATTTTCTGAACATTAATTACTTAAGTACTTATGTGTATCTCAGAAATAAAATAACCAGAACACAATGATGGTTCTTGGTCAAAGCAACAGAAAGAAAGATCATTCTTGGATAACTCCTACAACACATAATCTTATGACTTCCACAGTAGGAAAAGAAGATTTTTAGACCTGTTAGATTCCCTAGAAACCATCTTTTTCAGTATTCCTATTGAGGAGATGAAAAGTCTGCACTCAGAGGAGTTAATCTACTGTCATAGTGCTGACTAGTAAAGACTGTTCTCAATCTTCTAGTCCAGGATTACTTTTGTAGCATTCCTATAATCTTTTCATTCATAATATCCATTTGATGCATGCTTCTATCTGAAGTGAGCCACACTCTATAATTATCTCAGTATATCCTAAAGAAACAAAAACAACTAAGAAATATTTAATCCTAAAGAAGAATGGTCAGGTGGAAAATAACTTAAGCACAACTGCAGGCAGTCTTAGTATAGGGAAAATAGAGACAATACAGCCAATCTTTTTAATTCTTTTCTCAGTGTAAGTATCCCCAAATAACTTAAAGACATGTGAATTTTCTTACTGATTGCTACAGCCTATCATATCAGTTAATAAAATGAATTCACTGATACTTAGTTGCCTAATTTTTCTCTCATTAGTTTCTTGGTAGAGCTAAGAACACAACCTTTCCTACTAATTTTTGTTTCATCTTGTGATAGTTACTGCTAAAGACTAATAGTAGTAGACACTGTATGTAAGCAGGATTGATGTAATTCCCAATATTGACACTATCTCTTCAGACTAATCTAGAATATCAATGTTATTCATGATGTCCTGACAGAACTGTTAGAACATGCCAAGCTACATATTCCACTTAAGTCTATCAATTAATTAGTAAAAGTATGTAGATGGCAACCAAATCTGAAATCTGGCCAAGTAAGAAAAACAACAATGTGAATAACATATCAAAATTCTTTGGCGAAATAATGCTTCACGTTTGTAGTTATATACATGTGTACATGTCTCTTTCACAAAGAGTAAGATTATATGTATTTGTATACCTTAACTTGTTTCTGTGAACTTGAATACAAAATATGCAATAAATTTGTGTATAGATAACTCACATATATAGTCTTGTTATAATCCATCTCCAATATTTATCACAGAATACTATATTTGAAAATTCTGTTTTGAAAATTTTCCTACACAGAACTACATAGATATACATATTGATTTCACAACAGATCTATAGAGACATTCACAATTATAGCTATGGCTACTCCTGACAGAGAACCACTATCTTATGTTCATATTCATATGCAGGTGCAGAAACGTCCCTTATTCCATGGTAGCATAAGTAATATGAAGGGCAGGATTCTTTAATACATTCAGTGGCTGAGAGTAATATACAGTGGTAGAATAGTAATGTAAAAAACTAGTATGCTAAAGAAAAGTAGGACATGCCAGGCAGTGGTGGTGGTGGCCCACACCTCTAATTCCAGCACTTGGGAAGCAGAGGCAGGCAGATCTCAGAGGCCAACCTGGTCTACAGAGTGAGTTCCAGGACAGCCAAGGTTGTCTTAAATACCTGTCTTGAAAAGAAAAAAACAAACAAACAACAAACCAACCAAACAACAACAAAAAAGATATCACATAAGAAACTAAAGATCAAAATTGTTGGCAAGGAAGGTAATGATTGTAAGGGGAATGGAAAGAACTTCTTGATTTTTACATAAAATATTTATAGTTGGAAGTCATATTTGATTGGTGTCTATGTACTTTTACTAATTAGTTGCTAGAATATATCAAAGAAGCTATAGAGCTAAGACTGGAGCAAATGGATGAAGATACCCAGGGGCTATATTAAGCAGAGAAGAAAGTTCCAGTTGTTGAGGAGCCAAAGGGCCCACAGATTTGACTATACTTATACTGCTGCTAAAGCTAAAAAAGATTAATGCTGAATGGTAAGTTCAGAAGTTCTTGCCTTTCCTACTATCTATCTTCTGTTAGTATTTACATTATTTATATCTTTTTTCTACCCTTCAGTATGTTAAAACATTCCCATCTGTTCAGAAATGCTTTAATTCCAAACTAGAATGTGTGTATTTACTAGGGACTGAGTAGTAGTAGAAATGAATGATGGAAGGAGGTCACTGAGGTGTGCTCTGGAAGATATATGTTGGCCCTCCCACCTCTTTACCCATCTTAAGACACTGTAATGTAAGCAGTCTCTATCATATGCTCCCAACACTATGCTGACCTTGAACTGAAACCTCTTGAAAGCAAACTATTTCACTGAGGTATTCGTTACAATGATGAAAAATTGACCAGCACAGATACCATCTGGATATTAGTAGTACATGCTAAATAAAATCATCCATGACACATACTTATGTACCTAAACTAATTTATTGAAAAAGCTGTGTTTTGATCTCAAACAATAATCAATTACCTCTTAACAATTTCCTAAAGATATCCTTAAGTAACTTTGAGGGAATAAGACAAAAAACTTTAAAGCTTATCCCCCTAAAAAGTGTCATTTGAAAATGTGCACTGTGGGATAGGGTGTAGCTCAGTAAAAGAACATCAGCATTCTTGATGCTATAAGCTTGATATCCATCAGAGGCAAATATCATTAATATAAAAATTTATAATAAACTTGAATGAACAATTAAGAATATGGCTCTGCTGAATAAAAATACTTACACTTTCAACATTTTTCACTAAGATTTTGTTTTCATTTTGGTAACTTCATATAGAAACAGAACCAACACAACTGAATGAAGAAAATATGGCAATCTTTATATTTGTATTATTTGGGTAAATGTAAATAATTTCTAATCATGATTATTTATGATGGTTAAAAATATCCAATAATAAGCATACTATATACCAAACAAAAGTGTGTCAATTAAAGAAAATTAAAACTTTCTCTATTATATACTCTTTTAGAACTATCTAGTCAGTTATAAAACCTGAGTGTCTGAAAGACCTTCCAAATGACATATTTCCTTCAACATTCCAATTTTTAATTTTTTCATTTATATAAAAAAGTCTTTTTTTGGGGGGGGGGCTGGAGAGATGGCTCAGCGGTTAAGAGCACCATCTGCTCTTCCAGAGGACCCGGGTTCGATTCCCAGCACCCACATGGCAGCTAACAACTGTCTGTAGTTCCAGTTCCAGGCAAACACCAAGGCAAATAAATAAATAAAGTTTTAAAAAAAAAAAGTCTTTTTATCCATGTACCCCCTTGCTCCCCCCTTCCTCCTCCCAATCTCTCCCAGTCAGTCTTCCCCCAGATCCCCTTCCCCAAAAAGGCAAGAAGTCCCAAGCTCAGTATGGCGCATCCACACCAGGCAGTCTCATTTCCTCATCCAAATATCAAGACTGGGTTAGGTGCTCCTCTGCAGGGAATGGGTTCCAAGGTGCCAGCCCATGTATAGGAACACAGTCTGATCCCACTCCGCGAGGCTCCACATACTTCCCATGACAATCCACAGTTGCCTATCCTTGGAGGGCCAGACTCCTTTTCTGGATGGTTCCTCAGGGACTGATTTTGATTCAGTGAGCTCTCCAGAGCTCCTGCCAGCCATCACTGTGGGAATTTTCCTCATAATCCCAATCCCCTTCCTCATACAGACTCTCCTTCCCCGCTCTTAGCTGGACCAGGAGCTTGGCCCAGTGCTCAGAATATTCCAATTTTTTTTTCCTTTATTTTGTATTTATTAAAAAAAAAAACACAGTAAAAAGAATTTAAAATGTGGAAGAGTTAACAATAACTATATAGAGGATAAGAATGATAAGCATGGCTTATCAAGGGTAGACATACAAATAAGATTGCTACACCTATATTTTCTTTGTGTTCATCTTTCCCTCTGAATTTTTTTTCCATCCCTGTATATCCTTAGAATATTCCAATTTTAATTAATGAAATACTAATGAAATTAATGAAATACCTTGAAAGATAAATACCTAAATGCACAGATCTAGTTCATTCCCATGAGAACTTTGGTGTTTTGGCTAAAACTGAGATTGGAAGATTACCTGATTATTTTATCTCTTGTCTCCCTGTTTATAAATGTTAATTATAGTGCAACTACAACAGTTTGGGGGTTACCAGCAGTAAATCTTTTCATAGAAAGCTGATCCCAATGATTCATTAAAATTATATAATACTACATCAATTTTCCATATAAAATGCGATCATTTACTATGTTCTAGACTTGTTCATTAAAACTTTAAATTTCCTATACATATATCTGTTAAAACTACTCCTATCAAAATTAAAAGTTCACCCAGCGTGCTGGGACACACCTTTAATCTCAGAACTCAGGAGGCAGACACAGGCAGATCTTTGAGGCTGAGGCCAGCCTGCTCTACAGAGTGAGCTCCAGGACAACCAGGGCTACACAGAGAAACTCTGTCTTGAAAAACAAAAACAGAAAAGTAAATGTTCATTTGGGTATAGGGGCATCTGCCTCTAGTCCTAGACCTTTGGCAACTTAGACAAGAGGGCTATGAGCTTAAGGATATCTGGGCTACAAAGTAACAAGACCAGATCTCTAATAAATAGAAGATTTGACTGTATAAAAAAGAGAAAATAATATCTTCAGCAACAACTCAATCTCAAACCTGAACTCAGTGACCCATTCCTATAACATGAATCCCAACGTCATGCTAAGGGAGGTGGTTGTCACCTATGGAAAGCCCTAAAGACTTAGTTACTTAGTCAATATCTGTATTTTTGTGACTATTTCTAGTCATTTTCTAATTTAGAATTATTTTCTTTTGTGATTTTGGGCACCCCAAAATAGGTATAGAATACCAAAAATGTAGTTAAATATATGGTGTTTTGTCTGAATTATAGAAGCAGGTTAAAAATTACATAAATCATTTCTTGTCCTTTATCTCATGTTCTATTATTCATTAAATGCAATTTTGTATAAAAATAGAATGTATCCTCTAGGTTGTCCGTACATTCAAGCTACAGGTAATCTAAAGTTGAGTTTCCTACTTGCATTTCTAAGTCTGTCTCTAGCCACTAATACACTCAGAACTACTTCATGTCTTCAAAATAAAAAACGTGCCTTAAATAATAAGTTATTTCTTACAGCATCCTGAAACTATGTAACACTTCAAAATGAAGCACATTTTCCTATTGGCTAGTATATATGTAGTCGTTCCTTCTTAGCTTGATCTAAATTAGAGATACTGCTGAACGTTTTTATTAGTCTTTCACTAAAGGGTCTGGGCAATTTAAGTTCCTATGAAACTGCAAGATATTAAAGCCAAAAGATTTGTTTCCAGAAACACACTTTTTGTCATTAAGATTTGTAGAAACTTGTCAACAACAAAACATAAAGAAGTAGCCAGAATGAGCTTAAAGTAAGACTTATGAATTCATGTCAAATAAATGCATCTTTCTACCAAGGCCTCTTTAATGTATTAGTCACTCACTGTGCATAGTGTCATATAAATGCCTTATAAATCACAAATATCAAAATTAATAATTGACTGTTTAGTCAAAACCCCCTTGAGGGAATCTGCATGATAAATTAGTTGTCATGAGTAAGTACTGACAACTTTGCTAAGTGTTACAAATACACAAAAGAGCACATGTGACCTGAGTGCATATTACTTTCAGTCTAATCAGACAAACCCAAATGAGAAGAAATACAGTGATGTAAAGCTTTAACCACGTAGCACTTTGAAAAGCCTAAAACTTTTTAGATATTTTAAAAAGATATTTTAAAATTAAAAAATCTGGCTAAATTTAGCTATTAAAATACCAAAAACTTATTTTTCATCTTTTAGTGACATTTTCCCTCTGTGTTTTACCTCCAAGTTTAAAACAGACACAAGCCTTTCAAAATATCTCAGCATCTTTAAAATCCACAAAAGCCATTGCAATATGTTTCAGATATAGACACAGAAATGGGCACAAATGCTAGCTTTCATTCCTCACCCTTGCCTGCCCCTTGCCCCACCTGCCTTAGCTGACATGCTTTGACATAAAACATAGATTCTGCTGAGAGAAAGATGTTCTTCCTTGGTTTTTCAAGAGTCAATAGTGAGGCATAGCAAACTTTTATATCTTTAAGGCAAATGCTCTCAAGCATTAGTGTGTGAAGAATCACCTGGGGTGAATAAAATGTCAAAGTCTGGGGGTGGGGATCCATACTCTGCATTTTAAACAAGTACTCAGACTCATTATCACACCAGGTCTACTTGGCCTGGGGAAAGGCTGCCTTAAAGCCAAGGAAACTAACGCCTGCCCAAGGATACCTAAGCTACAATAATATTCAGTTTCCCCTCTCAATCACTGGACCCCCTTAGCATATCGCATTGGCTGCTCATCACTATCAAACCAGTATCCACAACCCTTATTTTGCCCTCCCACATTCAAGATCCTTTCAGGTCAGGGAGAGTCTGAAAGCACAGTGCCCAGCTGACAGAAGCACATAGACAGATGCATAGTAGCAAAACATGTGAAGGACAGAAATTAGAAAAGAAAGTACAAATTAGATGGATTATGCAATACAGGCTTAAAAGTTAAAAACTTTTCCATTAGCAAAAGAGGACAAAACAAGAGACCTATAGTCTGGTTGCAGCTTTGCCACTAATTAGTTTAATGACTTCTAGTGCTATTTTTCTCTTGTGTAATTTAGAGAAAATGCTACTGTCTGTTTATCTCACAGCAATGATAAGAAAGCCAAATGAATTTAGGTTTGTGAACTGAGACAAAGCACAATACAATGAAGCAAATATTAACACAGTTCTTCATCAATAGACCCTATATATCAAATGGAAGTTTATTTAATAACTGAATGTCTTCAAACATCTCAGGGTCTCTTACTAAAATAAATTCTTATCAGAAAAAAACAGGTACAGGAAAATGCAGACCCTTGGACATACCCTGCAGTTGATTTTTTGAATATATCCTTGAAATCGGCTTGTTTTAAAGACAATTGCCTCCGTCTCCTAAAAGTGGAGTGCAAAAAAAAAAAAAAAAAATCTGGTTAATTGGGGCTTTAGTGTATTTGGTTCAAAATTTTCAATGCATACCCTCAAAATATTTAATGTAGTTTAATATGCCATATTTATAAATTCTGAATACTTAAGGCCACACAAAACAATTTAATACTATATAAATTAGTTTTATAAAATATAGCATAGAAAATCATAAGATTCCATTTATCTTTAGAAGATTTCTTAATGTTTCAGAACCATAAAATGCAGACTGGCATTAAGTACATTGATTTGCAGCTGATCTACAAGACCAAGCTAGTCAAATTAGCATAGGAAGAAACATTTTTCCCACTTTGGAATAAGTTGCCATTTTTTTTAGTTTTTTATGCCTAAAGGTCAGCTCTTTTTCTGATACACTGCTTTGCCATAAAGACCAGAAAGAAAATGACAGACATTCTAATCTTTCAGAGAATATATGGCTAATTTTCTTCTAGGTTAATTTACTACCTTTTTTCTTATTTCCACACTTCTTGTAATTAAAAAAAACAAAATTTATGGGATTTTTTTGTGTGTGAAGTTCTCTCATATAACTAGCTTCTTACACACACATACATACACACACACACACACACACACACACACACACACACTCATCTCTGCATTGGACAGACATACTTCTGGTACTGCCTCAGGAATGCAGTTTTAAAAATAGTGATTACTCCAGAAACACTGCAGAATATGCTGCTGACAGTCAAGTCTCTTAAAAATAATTTGCAATTTGCTGGCAGATGTTTGAGTTACTCCAACACAATGCATAATTTATTTGCATTTATTGCATTGATGTTGCTATACAAAACAAACATTAGCCTTACCTATTATTTTCCTCAAAATAAGCCACCTTGGATTTTTTATTTTCTGGATCATTTCACAAGCACTAGTACATTATTAAAGTTATAACTAAATCAGAGTCTAAAAGAATCTTTAGAAAGACCTTGACAAAGACATTATCCAAATATTCTCTTAAGTAAAAGGGTTCTCTACACAAAAAGACAGTTCCAGAGAATTTTATGTCTTTGTGAAAATGATATATTCAAGACAGCATTTCTTTAATGGCAATACTATTTCAAAGCTTACTTTAAATTGCTATACATATAAATATTGTGGTTGAAAAATAAAACGATATAATAGCTTAAATTCACATTTGTCATTAGTTTCTTATTAAGCCTTGCCAAGAAAATGCTAATTCTATTACTCCTGTGCTTACAATATACCAAAATATCTTTAAAATCAGGTTATTTTATATTATTATTAATAATATTCCTTTTCTTTGTCTATATAAGAACAATCTGGTGTGCCATCTTCTGGTGACTAAGTGAAATTATCTATTTCCACACAAGTCACTATTTTTTTATTTTAACTTTTAAAAATACATATTTCTCAACCTGCATTGCATTTATGGTATATAAATAAATCCCTTCCACAGTCTGAAGTAAGATAAAAATTCCTTAGAGGTTTTGTGAAAAGAAATCAAGCTGTATACATGCTCCCTATGATTTTTACATGGTTACCAATATGTCTCCTGAATTCTACAATACATATAAAATTGATTTTTATATACCGCTTCACAGCCACGTCTCAAAATAACAGGCCTGCTATTTTAATGAATAAGTAACAGTAGTAAATAAAGGAAAAGAAAGGTCTCTTACCAATAAGCCCATTTTTCTCTTAAGGTTTGAACTCTCATCATTTGTCATGTTCTTGTGGATCCCTCTCTCATCAAATTCTCTGGAGTTTTAAAGTTAAGAGCTGTGATGCACCGCGAGGCTCTGCTACTACACAGTAGCGCACCCCAGTGCATCTGCCTGGTATAACACTTCAACTGGAGCTCCCAGGAACAGAAACAAGCCTACAAAATGCAAAAGCCTATGCCCTGCACACCTTGCCTTGATAAGAGATTATAGGCAGGATGGTTGAACTATTTGTATTTCACATTTAAACTCCTGATCATATATGAAAATAAGAACCGAGTGAATCCAGAGCTTTTCAAACTGAACAGGAGCAAAGGACTCATCCTACAGCAGGGACAGGGTGAGGCAAATGCTAGCACCAGGAGCTCGGACTCAGGCAAAATGTATTTACCTCAAAATAATCATATTTGTGCAAGGATCACTGTCTTGTTATTTGTAACATGATCTTAAATCTTTATTATTTTTCACACTTTCCTTTCTATTACAGACAATAATAAATTCTAGCCAGTCATTACTGTTTTTTTCTTTTACATCAGTTTTCCAGGGATCTACCTCCTATTGGTTTGCCTAAACAAACAAGATATTTCAAATAAGATGCATGTAACTGTTCTTCCAGCATCTCCCATTTTAATTCTTCAATCATATTATTTCTGGATCATTCTTTAAAGCTACATGTGGCAAAGTTTTAGTATTCAGTGAATACTCAAATTTCATTTATTTTGGGGAATTATCTGTGTTATACACTGTGCTTACTGAAACTAGAATACGAGTGAAAGAGACACAGTTCTTTTGATCTCAAGATGCTCCTGACTGAGTGAGGGAAACAGAAAAATGTGGAGAATCTTCAATAACATAGAACTAGGGTGCCAGAGCACAGGAAGAATGAAAATCCTGCTGCAACTGAGGGTAAATACTGACTTATAGCTACCGGTGGCTGAGTGGCTGCAAAGCAATAGTGTTGAGGGATGTGAATTTTAAGACATGCAAAATACCACATAGCAGAAGACAATGCATGGCAGTGGAAAGGTTTGCATTTTATCCTTTCTGTTATTAGAAACCATTTGTTGAGTGAGTGAACGGATCAACAGCAGAATTAATCAGGCAGTAAGTGCAGCAAGGATTCACTACACAGTAGCTGGCTGGCTCTTTCAGCAGCTCAGAAACAGCAGGCTGTCATTCTCTCCATCATATCCAGTTTTCTTTGTTCTTACTTGCCTATGCTCCACAGGTCCTCCTGGCATGCATTTTCACCCCCTCAAGTCTCCTTTTCTGAGAAGAAATCCATCTTTTCAGATTTACCTCAAATTTTACTCTTTTCTTTGATACTGCTCAATTTCTCTTAATTCTAGTGTTTAGCATATAATATGCAAGAAACGACTTGGATCCTATGCTCATTATATGAAACAGAACTGATTAGAAGGATGACAATAAGGGCAGAAGGTAGAGAATGGGGCCAAGTGAGCTCAAGAAACCCACTTTCCTAGATTTCAAAGTACATACTCCTTTTAATAACTTCCTAGACCATGCTCAAACCTCGAAGGATAATATATTAGGAAAGGGATGGGCCCCTGTTAGACAGGTTCTCCACATTATTGCTAGTTGTGTTGTATATCTAGTTCAGAAATCACAGAGGACAGATGAAAGATGTCAACAGAATAGCTGAAAGATGGACAAGTGACCTCTAAAGACAGCTGTTAAGTTGGGGAAACTGCAACTATCACTTGCAGTAAAGCAAAAGTATACACCTTGAAGGCATGCAATAAACAGAAGGAATTCATGAGTACCACAGAAAGAGATGAGAAACAAGGTGAATTATTTGATCATGGTTCAAAATCTTAGGAATGGGCAGTTAAAGGAGAAATTCTAACTGTAAGAAGAGAGTGGCATGTTTTTAAAAATGTCAACTGTTTTGCTAGATTAATACAGTGCAAGGAGGTGTTCCTAGGTGTGTGAATATTAGTATTCTTATGGTATCACATCCCATTATACCCAATGTCAAATACTCAAGTAGTCAAGCTTTGTCTCATCCTGTCTATGGATTCACAATATCTTACCTTAGAATTTATTCAATGATGCAAACAAAACCCATGATGTTTTCATTTATGTCAACAATGAAAAAATCTTTTCATCATAATCACTGGTTTTATGTTCAAATAAATTAAGAGGGAGCAGTAAATAATTTCAAAAAGTAGCTAATACTTGAAAGTGTATGCTCTCTAACTTAAAATTTCCCAGATAAAAGTTGTTAATACCCTTTTTACTGACAGCGTAATACTAATTTATAAGAAATAAATATAGAATAAAAATAGAGTATGTAACTTTCAAAATGTGCCACAGCTTTCCAAGTAATACTCAGAAAGGAGCAGCAGTTAGGAGGACATAGAAATCACTTAATTTTTCTTCACAATAAATGTTTTAATACTACTTTAATGATTTTATGGATTGAAAACAAACACAATAAGGCAGACCATTCACCATTTGGTGTGATAGAAAATAGAGTAACTACTATAGTATTTCCCTTAGACATGAGAGGAAAGAAAGATCAAATCTACATTATTGTTTCAGTAAATGGATATTTTACTGAAATTCTCCTAGCTAGATCATTTCAAAGTTATAAAGGAAATAGGAGAGAGGAGTGAGTACAAAAGCTACCAATGAAAGAAGCCCATTCATGAGTATCATATATTTGTGACTGACTGTAACAAGTATCCACTAGTCTAGTATAATCTTATCATATTCATGACAACTTTCTGTCTGCTGACATTTAAGATACGTCAGGACATGGCAAAGTTAGGCTGTTGTAGAGTTTTCTGTCCTTAAGTCTATGGATGACTTATTTTGAAAATCATTGGTATAAAGAAGGGTTAGTCAGGGTATTTATATTAAAAGTACTGATTCATGCTCCTATAGGTCAAAGGTTCATACTACAGGTGTATTAGCAGATTTCAGTAGAATTGTCATTCAATGTCTTTACAATGGTAAAGAAGGAGCAAGGAAAGGGCTAAGAATGCTTTTTGCTTGTACTAATAACTGTTGCTTGTGCTCACTGGATTAAGACAAATAGAAAAAGAGACAAAAGGCTGGGGTTTCTTAACATCCCCATCCTAAAAAAATAATAAGTCAGAAATTTCTTAGACAACCTTAGAATAGGTCATAACTCAGGGCAGTAGAGATGACCCAGTGGTTAAGAGCACTGGCAATTCTTGCAGAGGACCCAGGCTCAGTTCCAAGCATCTACCTGGTGACTCAAAAGTATATCTGTAACTTCAATTATTGGAGGGCAGGGTGTTCTCTTCTCGCCCCTACCAGTAAACTGGGCACATATATGGAGATGAAACATTCTTATGCAAAAGATAGGTGAATAAATTGCTTTTTAAAAAAATAGTATGGATCCCACTACCCTTTCTCTCCCTTATCTACAGGACTCCCCAGACTCTGCCTAATGTTTGGCTATGGGTCTGCATCTGTTTTCATTAGTTTCTAGACAAAGTATCTCTGATGACTAATGTGCTAGGCACCAATCTGATCACAGGAGATGGTGAGAGGTCAAGAGCACCATAGAAAAACCTCACAGAATCAACTAACCAGGGCTCGCCGGGGTTCACAGAGACTAAACTGACAACCAGGGAGCCTACATGGTCTTTTGTGCATATGTTACAGTTGTGTAGATTGATCCTCTTGTGAGAGTCCTAATGGTGGGAACAGGGGTTGTTTCTGACTCTTTTACTGGCATTTGGGATCCTACTTCTCATACTGGGTCATCTTGCCCAGCCTTAATACATGGGGAGGTGTATAGTCTTATTGTAACATGATATGTGATACTCATGGGAGACCTACACTTTCCTAGACAGAAAGGGAGGAGGAATGGTTTGGGGCTGGGGTCGGAACAGACAGGGGCAGGGGGCAGGGACTGGGAAGAGAGGAGGGAGGAGAAACTACAGCTGAGACATAAAATAAATTAATTAAATTATTTTATTTATTTTTATTAATAAATAGTATGGAAAAATTCATACCATACAACTGACAACATAGCAATGCAATTGTTGGAAATTTACTACTTAACCAATATTAATAATTCAAACATGAAATATACATATTATACATATTTTACTAACCCAATGTAAGAACCTGAAAGGGGTTAGAATATATGTGTTAGGGTATTGGTTATGTTTTTTATCATTCAAATTTAAAAACCCCTAGAAGTAAACTCACTGAAATGCCCCAATACAAGCTCAAATCTTTTAGATTAATAAAAAAATAAAGATATACCCATCTGTCAATTACTTGTCAACCTGATTTTCCTATCTAGATACTAGACATTTAGTAAAGTACTAGTTTAATTTCAACCAAAAAAATTCCTAGTTCTTTATTATACCTCTTAATTCTAAAATATCTTGCTTTCATTTTCATGTTAACCTGGTCCTCAAGTAGGCAATAAAGGTGTTAATGTTCCCATCAATCTACCAGTGAGAAAATGTTAAATGATTCAGGTTGGTAACAGCTGCTAAGATAAATGGAAAACAAGAAATCAGGCTTCTAACATCAAATTCAGTGTTTATTAGAGGCTTACACACACACACACACACACACACACACACACACACACACACACACACACAGTGTTTATTTTAAGGAAAATTACAAATTACAAATATGAAACACACTGTCCTCTATAAAGAAGATTTTCATAAAGAGATATAGAGGGACAAAGAGTAGCTCAAGGAAGTTATACTACAGCCAGATGACACCTGCAGAAGAATCCAGTCTATATCTGGCCCAGAAGTATCTTTCCAATGTCAATTTGAGGTTCACTTTCATCTATCAAAAAGCAATTTCTTGGCATACATTTTAAACATGCTATTCTATTGTGCCCAATTAGTTTCATAGATGATTCCACTTGGAATTCCATGCTCCCTATCAACCAAAGAAACTTCTATTCATGCTTAAAGTATTCATAAATACTCCTTTCATGAAACCCTCCCACACATCCCTTACCAGATGCTGGGTTCTAGCCTCCTGAGTATTATATCTCCTATCTTTTTGGATCATAGCTGTCTCTCTCCCCTCCCCATCTTTACACACACACACACACACACACACACACACACACACACACCCCAAATCCTTCTTATATAACCCAAGAGCTGAGGGTTTTATGTGCCTTTATAATAGCTAACTCAGTGCCTTACAACTAACACAATAAAAAAGGTAAAATTTTCTAAAAATCATATCAGTAGAGGTAGGTTCTTCTTTTCTCTCTGAACTCAATTTTAATAGTTAAATAAGAAATCATTAAAGGGGTCTTACCCTCCCCAAGCTAAAATATGAGTCACAAGTCAGATATAAAAGACTACAATAGCAGGCAGCACACTGAAAGTGGTTTCTTTTGATGCTTGCATGATAGACCGTGTGACTGGCAGAATGCTCAGCACAGTAGAAAAATAACTGTGAAAAAGATGGATGTGGGAGTGACTCAGTAAATGACTAATGAACTGTATTGAGCTAAGGAAATGCTTAGCTAGAATAAAAGCAGTTCTCATTGTCAATATTCTAAGTAAAGATAAAATTGGTAAAGCTTAGAGTGAAGAAATGTGTTTCATAGGTTTGTCACCACCTAATCTAGTGAATGCTAAAAAAATGAAGTCGAGTCTCCTAAAGCTAGTCATTTCCACAGACTAGCAATTAAAAATGATAGAAGCATATTCTGTGGATTGTTCGATTCTATTAAATTCTCATTTCAACCAGAGGTGATGAAAGAACACATTTTGGAAATCCAATACTGACAATCAATGCTCCACTAGATGGAGCAAAAAATATAAAACAGTGGGTTCAATCAAGCTGCTGCACATCGCCAATGCCCAGTAACACAAATGGTATGGAGGGAAGTCGAGAGGAAACTATACAAGCAAATGGGAGGCTTGGAGAAGGAAGGAGACTAACAGAATAATAGGAGGTAGGATTGAAACAGTGTGGGGGAGGAAGGGATGGGGTGGATAAAGTCAAAGTACATCATACTCTCAAAAGCCTCTGTCTTAAGAAACCCAGCAGCATGCACAATGAACACAGCTCAATAAACAAAACACAATTAAGTATATAATTGAAACACAAGAGAGCATAATGCTAATATGAACTCAACTTTCAAAATAGAGAAATACATATTTTTGATTAAAGACCTATGAAACCCTGCTCAATTAGAGACTTATTTAGGTTTAAGAATTATCATTTAAAAGGGAATACATTTCTGATCTTTATCAACACATTTCCTTGTCTCTTCTTTCATACAGACTGGCAGGGAAAAAAACAGCAAGGATTTCAACACAACGAACAATATAAAAATAAAATACAACTGGACTTCCCAGGAGACAGAGCCTGTTTGCAAAGTGGATTAATGTATGGAGTACAGGCAGTGAGGGCAGAAGCTGCAGCAGCTATGAGGGCGAACTGATGCAGATCATTAGCCACTGTCTTTAGTGTGTTTTGGGAAACTGCTGGGAGGCCTGTTGGCTTTCACTAAAAAGAAAAAAATGGTAGTCTTATAATGTGATCTTTGAGTTTTGCTAACATTGAACTCATATTTGAGGACACAGAAATAAATTTAGCATACAAGGCCTTCCAGCTTAGTTGAGAGTATAAGAAACATAAAGGCTGATAGAAATCTGATCCTAAAGAAAGACCAGCCTGGGAACCACAGAGAACAGTCAGTCAGCCAGGAATACAGACATTACCAATTAAAAGAAGAAGGTCCTGAGTAAGGAAATATAGTAGCTAAAAGAGGACCCTGAATTAACAAATCACAAGCCAAGACTGAGGCTTAACACCTTACCATTTCGTAATCTTCAGGAACCTCTTTTTCAATCCAATTCTATTTCCCATTACAACTATTAAGAGTACCATCTTACCCAGAACTACCGTTTATCCACTAATAAAGATGACTCTATCCGCTGCATATACTAAATCTGTGTATGAGAAGATGTAGGAACAATATAAGGTGGAGGAGGTCAAGAAGGGACATTAAGGAATAGTTCTAAGTTAAGATTAAGGAGTCTCAAAATATCTTCTTCTGTCGTGAACCTCCCTTTCTCTCATGGCTCACTTCATCCTGCCCCATTGTTTGCTCTGTAATATGGCCAGAAATTGTAGCAATTATAGGTTCATGTGAGCTAACCTGAAGCCTGTCCAAATCATATTAACTATAGCTTACAAGATGAGGAAGCTATCAGTTATCCAAACATTAGTGTAAATTAGTTCACCCAAGTCTCTTCAAATAGCAAAGAGCTTGTGTGTCTTGAGGGACTGAAGCTGGCTGGATTATGAGAAAGACTTCTGCAACCCTGGAAATATTAACCAAAATGCTATTTCAAAAGCAGCACATAGGGCTCTGGAGGGTATTAGAAATCAAGGAAATGAGGCTCAGTGGGTAAAGACCCTTGCAGCCAACCTGATATCGTGGAATCCTGATTTCCATCTCTGGGATCCACATAGTCAACTGACTCTCAGAAGTTGTCATTTGACCTCCAAAATTCTGTCATGGTTCATGCACATCTACACAGATAAACATATTTATATATTTAGAAATATATACTTATGCACATCTATACATAAGTAACAATAATTACAGAAAAAGAAGCCATAAATTTGAAATACAGCAATGGGGTAGTACATGGGACAATATGGAGGGAAGAAAGGAAAAGGGAAAATAAATAGTAAGTGTGCTGTACAACAGGGAACCTGGATGCTGAAAAGATCATACAAAAACAACAAAGCTCAACTTTCTCCACACTCTGGCCTCTGCTCCAAAACCTAACACATCTTTCCTAATGTTCTGCTTCTACATGGCTCTGAGGCTCAGGCTAGTACTGTCCAAGGGATACATAGACAACATACGTAGATTAACTACAGTAACTGTAGTTATTGCATCTGGGTTACAAATTTCACCATCATAGATGTGGTATGTAATGCCCAAAAAATTGATTTGTAAGTAAGACTTTAGAACAAATTCCAACAAATCCCTTGCCCAGATTGTGAATGACTTCCTGTTTTCACAGAAGTTCTGCCTGTTCATAAGTTTCAAATATAATTTGGTTACTCAATAAACAACCAAATGCCATTTTCTAAACTCAGCCAGTACTTCCTACACATGTGTAGTTGTTTATCCTTATGTGTGTTCACTTCAGCATTTTAAATGAAGACTGCAAGCCAACCACCTACAGGAAGAGGCCCTTCATTCAGATACTCAATAATTTAATAAGCATCCACTTTTTGTTGTGCTTAGGCTGGTGCATCAACAATGAATAAATTCAGGTCTCCACTTTCAACGTGACAATGATCTAAGGGACATGAGACATGAAATAAATGCAGTAGGCTCCAGGTGACATACATGAGCATAGTTAGTCGTAACTGTACTAGGGCAGGATATCAAAGAACACTTCAAAGAGAAGACACCTGGAGTGAGTATTTATAAATAAGCAAAAGCATGTAGAGCATCAAATCAGAGGGAAGTAGGGAATGGTAAAGATCTAACACTTATTAGGGCACAATTACAACTGTGACAAAAATCAGGTCAAAATGAGATAGATAGTAGTATTGGAAAACAGTCAGATTTTTATGAAATGGACTATACAAGTCTCATTAGCTAATGTTTATCATTTACAATGTGCCAAATAGTAATAAAAACATTTCACTCACTTTATCTCTGAATTTAATTAATCCTTACTATATCCTTATCATGTAAGTTTTGATAATATTATTTCCAAAATACAAAAATAAGACACAAAATAACAAAGCAGTATGACTACTGACTGTTACACAGTTTATAAATATTGGACCTACAATTTGAGTCAAAGAAGTCTAGCTCCAAAGTCATATATTGCACAAATTCTATTTAGTATTATACTAAAACCCAGAGTCAGATATTGAGGAAAAGCTGAAATACCAGAGAAAGGGACCAAACCATAGCCAATTATCACCCAGCCAACTCCTCAGGCCAAAAAGTGTAGGTCCTAGTTTCACTAGTCCTGAGACTGACTGGGCACACAGGCAAAAGGGGCTGGCTTCTGCCTTCTCCTGCCTTATATTTCTTTCCCTGCCCAGCTATTTTACTTCCTGATTCAACTTTCCTAGAGCTAGGATTAAAGGTGAGGCCTTGAACTTTACAGAGATCCTGATGGATTTCTGACAGCTGAGTGGTGGGAATAAAGGTGTGGGTCACTATTCCCTGACCTTCATGGCTTGGCTGTGGGTGACTCTGATATTCCAGAGTATTTTAATTAAATATTTAGTATATCATCACATATTTCCATTTGTGTCAAAAATTTAAAAGGTTATAATTAATATAAAAAAATATATACCACCGAGCGCCTATATCCCTGCCAGGGAGAGTTGAGCTCCCATTGGTTCTGGTTCCAGTTTCGGGACCGGGTGCTGTCTGCGGAGCGTGTCCCAGCACACTCTGTAGCAGGCAGAGGTAAACTCTACCTGCCATGGTCCCCCCAGCTGCTGCTAAGGGAGTTTGCACGGCCGTCACCCCACCTCCAAATGGTCAAACAGAGAAAGATTGAAGACTTGATATTCAATCCCCTGCATAGTGCAGAAGTACTGACTGAGCAGGTGACAGGAAGCACACAAGCCCGAGTGCCACAACTGACCAGGACCCATCTAATCGTGAACCACTGAAGCAATAGGCAGACTCCAGTGCAAAAACTTACATAATAATATAAAGGACAACAAAGTAACTCCAGAAGAAAGTGGCGATCCTACAAATACAAGACATGAACTGAGCAATGAAGAGGAAACAGAAGGAAGCAACACCAAAAATTCCATTTTGATGATCATCGAAGCTCTCAAAGAGGATATGAAAAATAGCCTTAAAGAAATAGAAGAAAATACAAACAAAAAATTGGAAGAGATGAACAAATCTATGAAAGAAACATGCCAGGAACTAAAAGCTGAAATAGAAGCAATAAAAAAGGCACAAAATGAGGCAAAGATGGAAACAGAAAATCTGAGGAAAAAAGCTGGAACCACAGATACAGCATAACAAACAGAGTTCAAGAGATGGAAGATAGAATCTCTGAAGTGGAAGACTCAGTAGCTCAAATAGATATACCACTCAAAGAAAATACCAAAACTAAAATGGCAATAACTCAAAATGTTCAGGAAATCTGGGACACCATGAAAAGACCTAATTTGAGAAAAATAGGAATAGAAGAAGAAGAAGAATACCAGATCAAAGGCACAGATAATGTTTTCAATAAAATCATAGAAGAAAACTTCCCTAACCTGAAGAAGGAAATGCCAATAAAGATACAAGAAGGTTACAGAACACCACATAGATATGACCCCAAAAAAAGTCAGCACGCCACATTATAATCAAGCCACAAAACATACAGAACAAAGAAAAAATATTAAGAGCTGCAAAAGAAAAGGGCCAACATACATATATAGGCAGACCCATCAGAATAATGCCTGACTATTCAATGGGAACGATGAAAGCTAGAAGGGCTTGGTCAGAAGTTATACAGACGCTAAAACAGCATGGCTGCCAAACTAGAATACTATACCCTGCAAAATTATCAATCACCATAGATGGAGTAAACAAGATATTTCAGGACAAAGACAGACTGAAAGAATATCTATCTACCAATCCAGCAGTACAGAGAGTATTAGAGGGAAAACTCCAACCTAAGGAGCCAAGATACACCCATGAAATCACAAACAATCAATAATTTCACAGAAGAATACTTCAGAGAAAGGAAATACAAATAAGTTACCACCAAAAATGGCAGGAAATATCAATCAATGGTCACTAATTTCCCTTAATATCAATAGACTCAACTCTCCTACAAAACATCACACACTATCAAGATGGATACAACAACAGAAGCCATCCTTCTGTTGCCTAAAAAAAACACACCTCAACCTCAAGGACAGACACAGGTTTAGAATAAAGGGTTGGGAAAGATTTTCCACGCAAATGGTCCTAAGAAACAAGCAGGGGTTGCAATCCTAATATCTAACAAAGTAGACTTTAAGCTAAAAGCAATTAAAAGGGACCAAGATGGTCACTACTTATTCATCACAGGAAAAATTGGTCAAGAGGAGATTTCAATTTTGAATATTTATGCCCCTAATATAAGGGTACTTCCTTATGTAAAAGAAACACTGATAAAGCTCAAATCCCACATCAATTCTTACACGCTAACAGTGGGAGACTTCAATACCCCACTTTCAACCATGGATAGATCAACCAGACAGAGACTCAACAGAGAAATAAGGAGTCTAAAAGAGGTTATGATGCAAATGGATTTCATAGATATCTACAGAAGCTTCCACCAAAACGCAAAGAAATATACATATTTCTCAGCTCCTCATGGAACTTTCTCCAACAGATACAAAAAAATGGAAATAATCCCTTGTAACATATCGGAGCACCAGGGCCTAAAATTGGAGTTCAACATCATCAAAACCCAAAGAAAGCCTACCAACTCATGGAAACTAAACATCACTCAGCTGAACCATCACTGGGTCAAGGAAGAAATTAAGAAAGAAATCAAAGTCTTCCTAGAATTTAATGAAAATGAATCCACAACGTATCCAAACTTGTGGGACACATTTAAAGCAGTCTTAAGAAGAAGATTCATAGTGCTAGATGCCTATATGAAAAACCTAGAGAAATCCCACACTAGAGACCTACCAGCTCAGCTGAAAGCCTTAGAACAATTAGAAGCGAACTCACCTAGAAGGAATAGGCTGCAGGAAATAATCAAACGTAGAGCTGAAATCAATACAATCAAAACAAAAAGAACAATACAAAGAATCAACGAATCTAAGAGTTGGTTCTTTGAGAAAGTTAACAAGATAGATAAGCCCTTAGCCAAACTAATCAAAAAAGAGAGAGATACTGTTCAAATCAACAAAATCAGAAATGAAAAGGGGGACATAACAACAGACCCCCAGGAAATCCAGAGAATTATCAGATAATACTTTGAAAATCTGTATTCCCCAAAAACGGAAAACCTAGAAGAAATGGACAGCTTTCTGGACAGGTACCAGCTACCAAAATTAAATGAAGATCAGATTAATTACCTAAACAGGCCTATAACCCTTAAGGAAATTGAAGCTGTCATTAAAAACCTCCCCCAAAATAAAAGCCCTAGTCCAGATGGTTTTAGTGCCGAATTCTACCAGACATTCAAAGAAGAATTACTACCGTTCCTCCTCAAACTATTTCACACAGTAGAAACTGAAGGAATATTGCCAAATTCCTTTTATGAGGCCACAATTACCCTAATACCCAAGCCACTCAAAGACACAACAAAGAAGGAGAATTACAGACCAATTTCCCTCATGAATATTGGTGAGAAAATTCTCAACAAAATTTTGGCAAACCGTATACAACAATGTATAAAAGATATCATCCACCACGACCAAGTAGGCTTCATCCCAGAAATGCAGGGCTGGTTTAACATATGAAAAACTCTAAATGTTATCCATCATATAAACAAACTAAAGGAACAAATCACATAATCATATCCTTAGATGCTGGAAAAGCCTTTGACAAAATCCAACACTCCTTTAAGATTGAAGCCCTGGAGAGATCAGGAATACAGGGAGAATACCTAAATAAAATAAAGGCGATTTACAAGAAGCCAACAGCCAGTATCAAACTTAATGGAGAAAAACTCAAAACAATCCCACTAAAATCAGGAAGTAGACAAGGATGACCTCTCTCCCCTTATCTATTCAATATAGTTCTCGAAGTTTTAACTAAAGCAATAAGGGAACGAAAAGAGAATAAGGGGATACAAATTGGAAAAGAAGAAGTGAAACTATCTCTATTTGCAGATGATATGATTGTATATATAAGTGACCCACAAAATTCTTCCAAGGAACTGCTACAGCTGATAAACACCTTCAGCAATGTAACATGATACAAGATTAACTCAAAGAAATCAGTAGTCCTTCTATACACTAAAGATAAAAGAGCTGAAAAAGAAATAAGGGAAACATTACCCTTCATAATACTGCAAATAGTATTAAATACCTTGGAGTAACTATAACCAAAGAAGTAACAGACCTATTTGACAAAAGTTTTAAATCACTGAAGAAAGAAATTGAAGAGGATATCAGAAAATGGAAAGCTCTCCCATGTTCCTGGACTGGTAGGATCAACATAGTAAAAATGGCAATTCTACCAAAGGCAATCTACAGATTCAATGCACTGCCCATCAAAATCCCAACACAATATTTTTTGGACCTTGAAAGAACAATATTCAATTTCATTTGGAATAACAGGAAAGCCAGGATTGCCAAAACAATTTTACTCAACAAAAGAACCTCAGGAGGTATCACCATCCCT